>CAJDSM010014021.1:13110-36740 GCA_903981925.1 Ostrea lurida | reverse complement strand
ATAGGATACCAATTACAACTGCACATTGAAATATTCATCACTAGTATGAAGTATTATCTATGCGTTCTGTGCTTTGATTCTCAGCCTAGAGAAATATATATGATATCATTCAACAGCATCTTTCTTACTCATGACGATTTCGGATTTCTTCCACAAAGTCATCAGTGAACATTGTCTTCAAAGCCACCCTGTACTTTTCTTTCTCTTCTTCCAGATCTTCTTCATAGGCCTTTCTCATGGCATCTAGGGCTGAAATGTCATATCAACATGATAGAAAACAAATCTTCTCATATTACTTTGCACAATCATCATTCAGTGTCTATTTGAAAAAATGTTGTATTTGTGACAAAAAACATTAAAAACAATCAGGCTCTAGACCAACATTTTCAGAGGCAGTGACATTTTTATTCAAGTTTTTATAGAAATATTGGAAAATTACGTGCAAAAAATGTATTTAAATAGATAAATTCCAAAAATGCTTAGCAACAGGGCAATATATTGATATAAGTGATGGAAAACCATGTATATAGAGCTACCTCAACTACATGTACAAATTTTAAAATACTTTGAATCACTATCAATATTTTTTTTTCTCACTATATATGTTTACTGTGTATTATAAGGTATATTGGCTGTCGTGTGCTATATTATTTACAGAACTACTTTTTATTAATGATATGATGTGTGTGATTGTTAGTGTATGTCAATGTGTGTATATTAATGTGTTTATATATAATGTTCAAAATAAAGCATTAAAAAAAAACCCAAAAAACGTAAAAACAAAATTCTCATTTCTTGAAAGAGACTAATATCCTCTGAATTAAAGAAAATATGAATAATAATATAATGAATTTAACAGAAATTCTTATTAATGACAAAAATAAAGAAATTAAGCTTTTTCAATCCATTGTTAGTTTCAGAATGGTCCTTAGGTTACTTACCAGCTTTCGTAGTTCTCACTTCCTCTGCTAGAGCTTCTTCTTTCTCTTTCTTGAGCAGCTCCAGTTCATAATCATGGGAAGACTTGTCCAAGGCATTGGCAATGCACCTGTTTTCACTGCACTGTAACAGAGATTGTGAAAAGAATAGTCAGAGATAAGTCATTTTATAGACCATGGTCTTTCCACTACACAAGCAGCCGCTGCTCGAGATCTTTTCAAATGTATCTAATACAACGAAGTTCATGTACAAACCTCGTCATCTTGATTTGGTTCATCAATCTCCTTAATGGGTGGGGGTGAGGTAGGTATAGGGGACACAGGACAGATATGGAGCTGATCCGGATGGAGGGTTCCAGACGACTGGAGTTGCTCGATCTGTTCTTCCAGTTTCTGAGCCAGGGCATCATTTGCACCAGTCACTGTCAGAGATTTCTGCAGTTGTTCTAGGCCAGCCTGTAAATTACAGAGTCAGCTCAATTCTAATAATCCTGAATTAAGTGTTGCAAAAATTAAAAACCTGTCTAAATTCACTGTCATTCATTTCATGGCAATTCACAGACTGTAAGCATTATCATTATGAAAGGTGAAGAGAAGCACGCCTTACCACAAAATTTTCTTTCTGTGAGGTGAGTTGCCTGTTGAGGACCTTGACCTGGTCTGCTAGTTGTTCCTCGGATTGCTCCTCATTAGCTTTAATGGCGCTGACTGCTGTGAGAATGTCCTGTCGAACTTGTTCCAGCTCCTCTTCATGGTCAATCCTAATACAGTCCAACTCATCCTGAAGGGTCTGGATCTTCTCGTCATATTCTGTCGACAGAGTTATCTTCTCTTGATCATGCTCTTCGGTGATTTTTTCCAGCCTGAGACAAATTGTGCTGATTTCCTGACGGAGAACGTCCAAGTGGATATCATGGCGCTCTTGAGCGACAGACGAGCTCATGCTTCCAGATGGCAGCAAAGGAATTCAATTCTTGTTCAAACTGTGTTGGCTTCTGCACCTGACAGGAGACCGCTGCTACATGGCTAAATTGTCTTCATCGCTTGTTCCAAATGTCAGACCTTCACATTCATCCTCAAAACTTCGTTCTCCAAGATTGTCTCTCAAACACGACAATGACTGCCTGATGTCATTTTCTCTCTCTGCTGGTTTCAGACGGCAAGTCTACTTTTTGTCCTGCCTCCAGTTTGATTTTCATGTCTCTCATCTCTTTCTCATGCTGCAGTCTGGTCTTGTAGTTGGTATAGGTGACTTGAGATTGGTACATGGCCTCGCGTACCAGGTTCTTTGAGTACTCATTAAGATTCTCTGGATCAAATACACAGAAGTCTGGAATAATGTCCACTAGCTCTAATACTCTCTCCATCTTTGAAGAACTGCCAACTGCATGGGTCTTCAGTTCTGCTGCTAAAGTTTGTTTTGATGCAGCCTCTCTTTCTAACATACTTCCCAGATGCATGGAGAGTTCATTCATATCAGATTCATGAACTCTGCCAAACACATCACTGACGGCTAAATGTCCTGAACTATATAAAGCATTTACATGGGCGATTGTTCCCCTCACAATAGAACGAAGTATCAGAATATCAGTCCATTCCACAAGCACAGTTTCAGGAGGAACAAGATTTAACTCTGCACTCTCACTAGTCACACTGCCATCACATGTTTCTAATTCACTCTTTGCCAATTTACAGTCTTCCTCTAATGCTATTATCACCTGTTTGATTCTCTCTTGCTCAATACCATCTACTTTACCTAACTCCTCTCGCATACTTGATATGTGTTTATGGAATTTTTCTACCAATGTGGAACTAAGTGAATCCCTGATGTGACCAGATGTAAGGTTGATATGGCAATTTATACATGAAAGAACTAAGGTTTGGTAATCTGCTACAGATCTATACAGATTCTGGGACCTATCTTGGAGTTGTTCACATAGGAATTTTCTTTCTCTCTGGAGAAGATCTTTCAACTCCTCAGATTCCACATGGGAGTTGAATCTCGTCTTGAGCTTCTGAAGGGCATGACTAATTTCCCCTTGTATAAGAGTCCTACTGATGATGTGTCCAGATAATTCCTCCATCTCCCTTACAGATTTACTTAATTGTTGGTGAACATTTGAATCTACTTGGGACCTAAGGAACACCTCCATTGCTAAGATGGATGGATTGTCGGTGATGTTCAGGGAAGACAAAATAGCTATATCATCAGTGTTTTGATGATCCTCTGCCATAACACAAGAAGCCAGCTGTCCTTCTAGAACAATCTTCTCAGCCAGCATTTCAGCATAGGTAGACACTAAATCTGGTTCCCGTTCCTGGTCAGAGTTGCTAAGTTCTCGAGTAGAGTTGTCAATTCGTCTTTCCATCTCTAAAATAACACTGTTTATTCCCTGAATTTCTTTCATCAAGACATCCCTGCTCAAGCAACCCATCTGGTGTCTCTGCATCATGTAAGCCATCTGACCTAGAATGATAGCCTCCACTGAGAGCCTGTCTGCATAAACATTCATTTTGTCCTCCAAAGACATTCTGCCTCTTTTAGAAGTGCTACTTTCCCTTTCCCCCATCATTGCAGCAGCACGTGCTTCATGGCGAGACATTTTACTTAAAATATCAAAGTCATTTCTCTCAAACTTCTGTAACTCTGCAATGTACTGAGACAGCTGCAAAAGTTTAGTGTGAACCGTTTTCACACCTTTGGCATCTAAGGACTCACGAGCAGCGATATTGCTATTGATGTCCTGTAGCTTCTCTTTCAGGTGTTTCAGACACTGTTTAAATGCCAACGTATTATCAGAAGAAGCATCAAATATCCCTGTTCCCGAGTTGACCATCCTGACTTTATCAGTCAGACGTAGTGTGAGACTGTCTATCTTTTCTCCGCACTTCTGCAGGGTCTTCCTCAGATCCTCATCAATGTCTCCATTAGAGTCATTCACGGAACTCAGGGTCTGGTCCGTCAGATCTCCAGTGATGTCCTTGATCCTGTGGTTGGTGGTCTCTAGCTGTGTTTTCATTTCCTTCAGTTTGCTCAGAATAACTTGGTTGTCTGCAACAGATGATCCACTAGTTTCTCTTGCGTCCACCTCATCCTCAGAATCTTTCTCATCTGAACTTAGGAAACCATCCGAATCTTCCTCCTCAGATGAACTCCCCAGGTTATCATTCACTGAAGAAGAATCTACATTGTCTTGACTTTTGAGAACAGTGTCCACATAATTGATCCTTTCTTCCAATTCATTTAGTTGTTTTTCAATTTCATCAGAAAGCTCCATTGGGGTTTTAGGTCCAGCATCCTTCTTTTTTGTTGATACTTTGATGGGAGCTCCCGACTTGTTTGAAAGCTGGTCAATTCTAGCATTTAGAGTATCAATCTGTTGCTGATATTGTGTTGTCATGATATTAAGTTTTCCTTCCATTTCCTTTTCTTTCATTTCAGTTTCTTCACACTGAGCATATGCATCTTCAAGTTCATTTGTTAACTTGGTCACTTCAGATAGAACGTGCTCGTATTTTTGTTGAATATCAGTGGCATCATTAGCTTTTAAGCTCCCATCTACCGCAAGTGATAACGACTCTTTCAAAATGTCATTAACACCCTCACATCTTTTTTCAATATCAGCTACAAGCTTGGCTAAATCCTGAAGCGAGATATGAGATTCACCCCTCTTCCCTGTAATATATCCTTCAAGTCCTTTTTTCGACTTGAGCACAACTTCCACAACTTCTTTCATTTCAGAATCCACTTCCATGATATACCCAATAAGTTTTTGTGCAGTTTCGTCCTCAATTTCACTAGATCCTGACCCTCTTCGTAATTTGGACTCTATACTACTCTTCTCTCTCTCTAAGGAAGACATTGATTGTCTGTCTGAAGCTATCTGCGCATTAAGTTCCGAATTTTCACTTCTGAGATCATCCAGACTTTTCTTCAGAGTTTTAGTGTCCCTCTCCAGTCTCTCCTTCTCTAGGTTAGCTTTTCTTTGATATCTTTCCAACTCCTGCACTTTCTTTTCCACCAATTCTTTGTCCTTCTGGAGTTGACCAAGCCTGGATTGGAATTCTTCATTATCAGCAATCTCTGCTTGGAAGTCATCCGTCAATTCTCCAAACTTTTTGTCATTTTCAATCAGTTTCTCTTCCAGTTGTGCGATGATTTCATCCTTTTCTGCCATGAGTTGTGCGATATTTTCGGGGATGCCCGACTGCCTCTGGGCCTCTAGGAATTGCTTCTTCATGGCCTCCATATGCTGCTCCATATCATCCCTCTCTCTTGAAAAATCTTGTTCCAGATCACTGATCTGTTGTTCATAATTACTTTCAAGTTTCTTCATATTTTGGTCCCTCTGTTTCAAGTCATTCTTCAGTTCAGTCACTTTTCTGTTGACTTCATCCATTTTTCCTTTCAGTTGTCTATACTCCAACTCCAATGCTTTAAGCTTTAGTATTTCTCTTTCATGTTCCCTTATCTTCTGAAGATTGGATTTTAAATCCGACTCTAGCACGCTTGAATTCTCGACTTTCTTTTCATTTTCAGCATTACCTTGCTGACTTTCCATTTTCACATTTGAATCTTTCAGCTGCAGTTCCAGATTTCGTATTCTTTTATTCCAGTCAGTGGACATTTTCATGAACTTGTCCTTTTCCAGCTTGAGATCTTTCAGTGCTTCAGATAGGGCCTTCTCTGTTCCTGTGAGTTTGGAGACAGACATGTTTAGTTTGGTCCTGAGGTTGTCAATTTCTGCCTTCTGTTTCTGAACAGTATCTCTGGCCTCCTTCACCTGTCTCCGCATGGTTGTAACCTGGCAAAAAAGGAGGCAGCAGGCTTACAATTAAGCTTAGACTTTCAATATTTAAATCATTTTCAAAAGTCTTGATAATGGCCAGAACTAACATTTCCATTACAAAATTTCAACTATACAAGAGATTACAAATTCTCATGCCAGTTTAGAAGATATATATCAGCAGCTAGGTGCTGTAAAAAGGAGTGCAAAAGCAGTGCTATATCANAGATTACAAATTCTCATGCCAGTTTAGAAGAGATATATCAGCAGCTAGGTGCTGTAAAAGGTGTGCAAAAGCAGTGCTATATCCATTACAAGGAGACTTTTCTAGCAAACTAATGGCAAAATGATAGGAATGAAAGAACAAATTATATTCCAAGTGAAATCGTATATGCATGTACATCCTGGAAAGGAGAGTCATACGGGCAAAATACACTGATCATAATTATATTTAAAACAAGTCAAAATTTCAAGAGAGAGCTCAATAAATTGCAAGCAATTTTCAAGAATATCACCGGTACTCACATTGTACGTGAATTTTCTCTGAATATTACAAAAACAAAAATTTTTACCGTTTTTGCTAATATAACATTTTAAAAAAGATAAAATTGGACTCTCAGAAAGAAACACAAAACAGCGATCAAACAGACTAATGAAAACTTCCAAATGCTTCAGTCAAACATTCAGTCAATGAAGTTCTATAACAACAACAAACGAAAGTAAATCTTGAGCCAAGAGACAAGCTGGGATACAAACCTCTGTGTTCTCAGAACTCTCTCCCTGTTGTTCCGCTATATTATGATTAAGCGATTGCTGCTGATCATGCGGAGGCTGTAAATGAGTCAAACCAAAGCTTTAGTAAAGCACATAGTCTAACTGTCAATCTGCACAATTCCATGATTCAACCGTTCTCAAAATCATGCCCAACTGCATAAATCACAATGTTTCTATTTCTTTTCTTCCATAATAAGTAATGGTAGATTTTATTGTGATATTTCCATTTGCTGTTTCTACTATTCAGTCTTTTTTCAAAATGTAGAATTGTGCAGATCAAACCTGGCTGATGAAAAGCTGATGATGTTGGTAACCAACAGCAGCATCAATATATTCAGAAAATATCGTTGGAACAATATATGATTGTTTGGTTTAATCCCATTATCCCCGATGTAAATCCATGCAGGGAGCTTGCTACATGCACAATTTGTTCTGAATATATTGAGGTAGAACACTATCAATAAAAACAAGCAATGGGGATCTATCAACTCAATACAATACTTTTCAAGCACACTACTCAATTAAAAGAAAATTAAAAAAAGATGTAAATTTAAAAAATACCCATGCCATATGAAAATGCTATAAAAGATCAAATCCACTTCAAGACAAATTAAGAAGAAAAACTGTTAGAGGAAATAAAAAGGTTTAATATTGCATAACACTAATAAGAAATCAGCAAACCAAAGGGAGACTACTTGGGAGTACAGCTACATTGTCCTGGAACTTATATATCTAAGTGACTTTATATATCTAGCTTTTGTGGGATAGAATTATGCTGTATAATAATCTATGAGCCTGCTGTGTTTTCTTACCTGGGATATATCCTTTTCTCTGACAACGGTCTGCAGACGAGATTTCAAATCCTGATTTGATTCCTGCATTTTTACAAGTTCCTTGTGTTTTTCATCAAGTCGATCTTTCAGGGAATCAACCTGTTAAAAATTGATTTCCAATAAATGATGCACCGTCCTCACACACTTCTTGCCTCTGTTCAAATATGAACATCAATAAATGCAACAAATGACAGGATACACATTATCCTGTGTTATCTCATTCAAATTCAGGATTTTATCAGACATGCAAACAGGATGAATTTCTATATTTCCCAATCACAGACAACAAAAATTCCCTGTCGTGTGTCAACGGCACAATCTGCATGATGACTGTTACATAATTTTTATATTAAAAGTGGCATTCATCCAAATTAGATTTCACACAATCAAGAAGCTATCTTCCCAATGAATTACCTCGGTTTCCAGAATTTCGACCAGTGCACCACCAGGGGGCTCTTCTGTACTACCTGACCTGCATTCATGGAGACTACCCATACTCTGTAATAAAAACACATTTCAAAATCAATTCTATTCATAAAACATTTATTTGCAAAACTCTTATGAAGAGAGGCTATAAATGATTAAGATTATTACCAATATGACTACATAATGGAAAAATAAATTCTGCTCCTTACTGAATTTAATCCATCTACCCGATCAGAAGTGGACTCGGGAGGAAGCTCTTCGTCCGTGTCCTGAGGGGAATGTAATCGGGGTGATCTGACCCTTGACCTATCTTTGACCTTTGCACTGGGTGATTTGGATCTTCTTTGCTTTTCTGCTTCTTCCTTCCTACTTTCAATACTAACTCCCAATGACACATTTTCTGAAGTAAGAACTGCTGATTCAGCTGACACATGTTCACTGCCTTCCACATGCCTTCTGAATGGTATATTATTAGAACTTAGTGACAGTGGGTCTGATTCTGGAGAGGGGGTTTCTGTTATTATGATTGGCTTTATTCTTCCATCTTCTTTTTCTACAGAGCTGTCCCGACTGGAAGACAAAGAACCCCCTACGATGGAAGAAGGTAGGGTAATACTTTCTAAATTCAAATTTGGAAGAGCTTCTTTCACAGATAACATTTTCCCCACATTGCCTGGGCTCACATCCGAGTAATGACGACGGATATTTTTAATAGTTGGTTCCTTTTTAACGGGTTTTGGACTTTCTGTGCTACTGCGACTGTCAGAGGACAAACTCAATCGTCCACTATTAGACAAGTTAATTTCTAGATCCTCCCCTGAACTATGTTCACTGTCAACTGAGTTGTTCTTTGATCCACCAGATTGCTGTAAATCCATAACGAGGCGTATTGCTTTCATCCAGTTGTTGCGGATACCCGATGTCATAGCAGAGAGGATGTACTCGCCATTACTGGTCTACAAAAGCAGAAGACATTTTTAAAAGAATAATGATGATTGAAAATAATATAAATTTACTCTATGAAAATACGCAGAAAGAAAATTAGAAAGATTGTCATTTATCTTCAAAAGCACATCAAATGTTTCTAAATTATAGGAAATGTAGTTTGAAACTCAAAGCTCATGCAGTGTAAAGCAGATATATTTTTTAACAAGTAAATCACAGAAAGTTAAAATTTGTTGCAATTACTTTTGGTTGAATACAGTCAGAAAGTATGACTAATACACATATCCACTACTTGCTTTCATCCATGAATACAAGTAAAATACTTTCTATTGTATTGAAACCACATGTCCCCATTGGTATTGAGTGATAGCTGGAAGTCCTACTCTTCACCATACTGAGTATTTATAATAGTAACAATGTAACTGCATTCAATGAGAAGATAACTCTCTGAAGTTGGATAAGTGAATCCTGTTACCAAAGACAAATGTTCACCATTTAAGGTCATGTGGGAGTAATTTCGCTTCACCTGTTGGACTGATTGTGACAACATAATTACACTCTCACATGACCTTGATCGAGAACTGCCTCAAAATGCAAAAGCCTTATACTTTTTTTATATTTACTTCTGACAAATACATGTACATGTACTGAAATTCACTTTTATTTGCAAAAACTAAATTTTTCCAAATTATGCTGTGCATATTTTGTATTATGAATTAAACAGATATACAGATAAAAAAAAAATTATTTTTTTTTTACGTTAATTCAAGAAGTTGCCATGATGCTATAAAAAAAGACCTCTAATTTTTTTTTTCATATTAATCGAATGATTGTGAAAATTACATTTTGTTGATAAATCAGACAAATGAAAGATAGTGGAAATAAAATAATGCAAACTATTTGTGATTTACAGTACACATAACTTCATATACAATTTCCTTTCTTGTTTAATTGCAAAGACATTTCTGCACAATTTTTCTGCCAAGAAATGCATACATTTACAGACCCTAAAACATGCTACTACACCACTTGCATGGAATGGTATGAAACAATTTTTGCATGAAATGATGAACAGTTTATACGGAATGATGAACTATTTGCACAAAACCATTCATTTTTCACTAATTATTTCAGTGACTGGTAAATGTAGCAAAACACTTCAGAATTAAACAACACTACTTTTTAACTCGGGGAAATAAAAAGAGTGGGGGGGGGGGGGGGGGCAAAGACTGTACAGTCATGGAATGATGATCATTCAACTTGCATAATTATTGATTCTTTGTTTAATAGTATTAATTCAATTTGAAAATGAAAATTGGTTGCATTTGTTTTGTTATATTTGAACATTCAATCTGTCATTAAATTAATATAGAGGTACAATTTGTATATTCCATTAGAATAAAATCTCCATCACCCTATTCTTAAAATCAAGATTTGCATTACCCCTCAAATTAAAAAAAAAACCCACATCTTGTCAAGCAGGACTAAAGCATATTCTATATGCATACACATTGTAATAGCCAGTCGACAAGAACTTGTCATGCTGGATATGAAGGAACAATGCTAAAAAAGAAACAATCCAAAAATAAATACCATAAATATATAATGAATGACTAATCATTGAGAGCATACTGTTTGCTAGGATCGAACTACATGTCGCATGGTGTGCAAATGCCAATACATATGCATATGCCGGTTCAGTTCAATTACTTATCATGGGGAATCCCAAATTTTCTTAGTATTTCGACTTGGGGAATAACTACCTTCTCATTTGTGATTTGCAACCGTTAATGCTGAATACAGATTTAATGGTTGCAAACTAAGTTTTACCGGTGATATTTCTAACAATTTTGAACATATTCCTTTTTTGGCATTGTTGACCTTAAGAAAATGTAAGAAAAGTATTCACACATTGATTTTTGATTAAAATAGTTATTGACATCTTGTTTGTTGTGTCTCTATTGCACAGGCCGATTTTCACACCTGCAAGCACAGGGTTTTGACACAATCTGAGCGAACTATAGTGCATATAGTATATAGGAGTTACATACACTATAGTTCGCTCAGATTGTGTCAAAACCCTGTGCCTGCAAGGAGTCGAAAGCTAGCTGCACTTACAAATTATACATGGATTAGTTGACCTCTATTGTGATAAACACTTGGATTTATACATAGGTCATGTTGCAAGATTCATACAGATAGTTCTGGTAAACAATTTGATGAAAAAATTTTAACTGAATAATGAAACGCAATCAAACACTATAGTTGAAACAGATTATTTTTACATATATGTATTGTGAAAAAAGAAAGAAAAAGCTACTGTAGGTATTCAAACTGCTTTGAAAGCTACAAATGTATTGGGTTTTGTTCTGCCTAATGGTTTTAATATCATGATTTTGTTTGCAGGATTTTTACTATTAAAAGTCCACTTTAGAGTGATTAAAACTAATTGCTTGAATTCCCATCAATGTCCAGCATTTCCAGATCCCACAGTGGAATGTCTTGCAATGGTCTGTAAGTGTCTAGGGGTATGGTTTGAATGGGCTGCACATTTTTAGGGGCGTAGTCTGATCTTGCACATAGTAATACAAGTACAGAATGGTGAACGGTTTGGATAGAACAATGAACGGTTGCGCTGGAACAGCTAGTGAACAGTTTGCTCAGAATGGTGAACAGTTTGCATGAAACGATGAACAGTCTGCCCAGAATGAAACGGAATGCTTTGGATATTTAGTAGCATGTTTCAGGGTCTGTAATAACTTTTGCATATCTTGTGTTAAAATATATATTTTACAACAGAAACACAGAAAAGGTTGCAAGCAGCAACAAAACATACAAATTTCACCAACATTTCAATATACTATACAGCATTTACACTTTTTTGCAGATTAGGTGAACCTTTCTCTATTGGTTAGTATAAAACATGGTAAATGATAAAAAAAAAATATTGATGAGATATTTTTATTTCCATTAGAACAATTTGGCAAGCTCTTGATCATGTTAAATCTTTACTTACTGATGGACCAATGCCCTGAACACAAAGTAGTTACTTTTTTCAGCATTATCTCACACTTGCGCAAACATTTTATATAAATATAAATATATATTTATATATATCGACAAGGTCCACAATCCAAGGCCAAAGCTTAGCCAGAAACTGAATATTATACTCTGTGTTAGGGTTTTGTCAACAAATTCAATATTCTCACCGCACCACATGTAAGTTATTGACACAAATTTGTAATACAGAATCAATTTCTTGGCTGGATTTAGTTAGATAAGGGCAAAACACAAAAAATACATGCATTTTAAATGATTTCAAAGGTAATAAGAAACAAAAATCACCACTAAACAGCCTAACTGTTAAAATACTCAAGATAGTCTGTCCATCCCGCTCTTTAAAATGGGTATTCTAATATTAAGTAGGTATGTTAATAGAACATGCCTTGGATTGTAACACCATTTTGCGTAAAATTAATTTCATATATATTCATCTACTGTTAATAAGTCTTTGGAAAACATTTAGGAATAAAGATATTAGTACTCATTCAAAGATTTTTTTTTTTCTTTGTTGCAACAAGAGATGCAGACTGAAAATATTACTGAAGCAAAAATTCCCTTTTTAATAATAAAAGGCTATAAACCTTCTCTTGATGCGCTGTTAATAGCATTTCATATTTACTCAAACTGAACGTTAATCCGACCAAAATAATCAATGTTCCTCTTAGCCATAAATTTTCTCTGGTTTCTATTCACATTTGAAAATGAAATGGGCGCTAAAACTAAAAGCGTTCTTCTTTTTCAGCATGACAACAACAACAATACGAGAAGTGTTTTTATCGACATACTTTTATCCTGAATCCATAATTCTGCCCACGTTGACCTCTGTAATGTCATAACAACCAGACAAGTCTATTTCTCCGTGCCAGTGTACTTGGTTTCCTCGGCTTTGGCATCCTGTTAGTATCGCAGGGAATTTCCTGTCAGCACGAACCAGTGCTCTTCCAATCCTATCAAAGAAAAACAAATATAATATACTGTTACCATTATGTTGATAAGGAATAAGTTTTCCATTCTTCATCAAGTAAACTATACCCATACTGCGCCAAAATTACGGAGAAATTATCAGTCATTTGAAAAGTCACTGAAGCAATACCATTACCTGATATCTCTGTTTTCATAGCAGGCACATGTTTAAAATGTAAATATCCTTCATGATGTAATTTACTTACTTTTTCAGATGACCCTTGCTTGATCAGCCAGCCTTTCTTCATGTACATCAAATCCTGGAACGTCAATTTTCAAATTGAGAAAAGCAAAGCTATTTTCAGCTCCAAAGCAATGATAGTTTTTAACACCTACATACCAAGTAAGCTTTTTATGGCAACTAATCAGTAAAAAGATGTCCTAGCCAGGTAGCAATGGCATTCCTGTTCAGAGGGCCAAGAGTAGTCCCTCATACCTAGTATGGAGATAGCTTTTTAATGAGCACTAGCTTTTCACACCCCTCTTCTTGCTTTGACATAATAACATGCCTTTCACAAGCATGGAACACAGTATCAAGAACCCATGTTTTATGAATTACTGTTTTTTAAAACAGCCTTGCTTTAGAGTGGAAGATTAATCAGTTTTTGAAATTATCCCCCAAGAAACGACTGCATAGAAGCTAGTGTCTTGCATTAATTTACACAGTCCCTAAAACTCACAAACTTGTTTGCATATTTTAAATATTTACAGTGTATGCAGATGAAGCAGATTTCCGTTGCCATCATTATATACTCAGAAAACAATATGGTATGTTGGTCTTACCTCATATCGCGAGGACTGACTTGGGGTTCCACTAATTACAGGTGAGGACTGTGTTCTATTGGCAGCTTGTAGCTCTGACGATTTGGCCATCTACAAAACATGGCAATCTTGTTAAAAATCCCACTGTATAATTCATTTCTTTTACACAAATGCTGACAGTTACTAGCCTCAAAAAGGTGGCAAAAATTAAAAATAGCACAAGGCCTGAAGTCATCAATTTCATTCTAGGCTTGTACCTAACGTGACAGCATAAAATGCCCACAATAAATTGATGAAAGACAAACAATACGGGGACAACATGGTGTAAATTTCAGCAGAAAATCCTTCCCCATTCACCAACAACCTTGTCCCAGCAAGTATACATGTACACACACAAGGTGTATATTTCCTTGCCAGAGGGAGCAAGTAGTCATTGTTTACTTTTAATTAGAGGGGACATCAATCAGGTGTAAGATCCTGCATTGTGTGTGGGGTTTTATGTTGCTATAATGTATCAAGGACAGCATATAAAAGATGGTCCTTAAGTCTGCATTGTCACCAATGGGGCATGGACACTAAAATGTTGCCATATTTACAGGGGGCTCAATCTATCAATTCAGGATTTAAAATCCCATGTACAAATGTAAACATTGACTGTAATAAACGGTGCAAAATACCCATAGGTGTAAATACCTGTATGTCTATCTGGATTAATCATTCACAAAAACATTTTTACGCCACATGCCTGCATTTTACAGCTGAAGAGGTATGGGACTTTAAATTTTCTTACAGAACAAACTTCCTTCATTTTTTTTTCTTCTACACAAAACTGCAACCTTATCTATCCAAAAACAAAATATCCCATACAAAATGTCCGATACTTATTATCAAACTTCATCTGCATTGTCAAGACTTGACTTTGACACTTCTGGGAACCAACTTTTTCAGAGACGTTGTAAGTACAATGTCATGTGATGTTTCATATATTGTTATTTCTAACTGTGTATTCCTACTGAGGTATGTTGGACTATATTATAAAGACTGGTTGTAATACACAGAAACATTATATCTACTGAGAGTGAAAGGTTTACAAACTGGCCATGATTTATATTACTTTCTTTCATGTAATCTTAGAATGCCTGAAGACAATAAAACTATAAATGTCTTTAAATTTTATACCCTAAACATTTTTAACACTACTTGTACAGTGTTTATCATACTTGAAACGAATTTCTTTTCATTCACTAACATCAGCACTGCATTACAATTTCCTGTATATCGTATAGACTTACAATTACAAGAATTCTAAAGAAAACTTTTAAGAGTTACGGCATGAAAAATCTTTGCATCAAACATTTCATCGCTCTTTTTCTTGCTTTGCTTCCCCACACAGCAAGTGGCAAATAAGGCCAACTTTAAAAATAATTTATTTCTTATAAATTTAAAGTATATCCAAACACTAGTATATAACAGTACATGTACTATAATGGGTATCTGTTTTGAACTGAAAATTATAAGATCAAATTTTAATAATATTACATTTTCAACAGATTTTAAACATACAAAAAATCAACTCCTTGGAAAATGCAATATAATCTGAATTTAGAAATTTTAAAGTGAACAAGATTGATGTGGAATCCAAATTGAGAAATGAAATACAATATCATGTGGGCACTAACTTCTAGATCTGAAAAAAAAAAATACAACAAGAGAAAATGTACATCTTTTCATGTCTTTTAAATTTAGCGTGTTTGTTTCTTGTTTGAAGTCTAAAGAGCTAGGTTTACATACATTTGTGTATAGGCTTATATTTCAAAAATATTAATGTTAAGGAATAAGGACATATTGCGACCTTTCCTCAACAATAATAGAATTTTTTCATGGACATTTTCATGAACAGATTCCTGCGCTGTCATCTTCATTTGTACTAAACTGTTTTGAGGGTATATTTACGCACTATTTTGTATTATAGGAGATAGGCATATATTTGAATCATTCTGGTGTTGCAAGTAAACTATGGCAAAATAAGTCTAAGTGTTCAGAGAAAAGGATTCTTACTGGAAACATAGCTCTTGAACCCGTGACCTTGCTATACAGTTTAGGTGATCATAGACCACTGAAGGGCTTAAGTTCCCAGGTTAACAACGTCATGTTTTTCAATACAAATATTAGAATTTAACCTGATTTGGATTTCTACAAAACTCTTTCATGATCGATGGGAAAATGAAGCAAAATAATTGTTTGAGCAAAATGTCGGAAATCTATCGTAGCGTTTGTCTTTAAATGAGTTTCACTTTTCAGGTCATAACAATTTTTATCACAGAAGCAATCGATTAAAAAATGTTATATTTCTGTGGCATTTTCACAGTGGTCTGTACATAATGAGTGTAGATGTCTGTCAATAATTTCTCATTGAAACAGCTAACTATTTAAAATGTTTTTGTAAATGAGAAATAAAACAAGATGAAGTCTACCACTTTATATACATCTATACTTTAAATGGGGCTCCAGCATCAATTTTCTTAAAAAAATTAAGTAGGGCCATTGTGGATAACCTAGTTCTTTATACAATATTGTTAGACACTATTCTTAAATTTTGCACTGATCATACCTGCAGCATCCTACGATTTTTCCATAGATACAGATCTATGTATAATTCCATATGATTAATGCAGTACATGTAATCAAAAGATGACACCATGATCACATATTGTCGACTCCTCATTCACTTAAGTGTTCTTCCAACATTCCTATCGAAAATCTCTGGACACAAAATGAATTGTATCGGGAGCCCAGGTGAACTCTTATGATTTAAAGTTGTCAATCTCTTCTACCATGGTGTATCAGATCTTTACTACAAGCTGTACACAAAGTCATCTATGTTGTCAGTTTAAAATCAAAGAGATTATCTTCAGATGTTGTTAATTCTCCATAAAAATGTTGTCAGCAATTGCATTGACTGTTTGACAAACATACACAAATGCTTATCCTGTGACCATTTATTCCCAGGCCATTACCGTATTACCCTGTAAAGTTGTGTGTACAAGAAATTTTCCATTATTTTAAAATTGGATAACAGGGCTACCTTTTCAGGTACTGTTTACATCTTTGTTGGCCTTAAAGGGTACACATACTTAAGTGCTATTATTTTAATGAAATAAAGGCAAAGTTCTAACACTTTAAGTACCATAAACTAACTATACACAAGGGAAAATTTGACAAGGGCCGAGTTACAAGTACCGTAGTTCATCATTCTACCAAACCCTGCCTGTTGAGCGGAAAACTCGATCTCCTCTCACGCAAATTTCCGATAAGATACGTTTACGCTACACTTCCTTAAAAATCCACAAGAATGGCAGTTTCAGGTAGTGACAATTATTTCTTTTGTTGCAGAAGAATTTCTTGTCGGCACATGAAGGCTTGTAATATTGCATCAGTGTGACATCTTCCGTAATAAAAGGCGTATCACATGCACGACTCGGGGTGTCATATTCTCAAATTCTTAATAACTTGTTGAATCTATATGGACATTTCTCAAGCCCTGGAAATTACAAATAAAATATGTCCAAATACAGTCTTTGTCCAAATGGTCACACATTTTCAGCAGAGGAATCCATACAAAGATGCATTAGAAAACTAATTCAAGTTTGTTCAGGCATGACTGCAGTCTTTTTTACCAGTATATAGTCTCTCTTCAGGTCGTGAAAAGTATCAATCATTTGAATTTCAATTTGTTGGAATTTCAATATTCCACAAAATAAACAATAACATTTGATTTACACTAGCCTTTCTCTGGTGCCACGGGAGAGACTAAAGACAGGATTACCCGACGACATATATACACTGATTGAACAAGCACAATCTACAGAATACTAGCTATGTAATAAGGTTTACTGCTTCATTACTACTTACAATAATGACTTATCTAATTTCCTATATAAATTGTAATTTGGTTGTCTTTCAAACTTGCAAAAGACAAGGTCTAATGCGCTGGAATTAAAGCTCTTAATTTTTTTTATTATTCTCATTTTGGCATGAAATTCAAGTAGATAGTCCAAAGACACCTTATTTAATTTCTAGAGTCATTCATGCTCTTCTAAAGTTTCATTAAGTCAAACTTTAAACTGTTAAACTTTAAAAGAATATTAAACAAAATAAGTTAATAAGTATGAATATCAAGTACTCTTTTTCACTCAAAGCAAAACTTGATTTGTTCATGTATTTGACCACATTTGATGTAACAAATAAAAAATATGCATAAGAGATCGATGCCACCTGCTTATAATAGTCAACTTGTGCAAAAAAAAAAATCAAAAAAAAATCTCTATAGCCACAGACAATAAATTCACTATGACAAATTTGTAAAAAAAAAAAAATTGCTTCACTATGTGAAATTACACATGGATTCCTAAAGTATTGCAAATATATTTCATGATTAATTTTACCTGAAGTGTAGCACAGAAAATTAAACAAGTTTATTTGACAGAAGGACACAAATATCTATCCCCTGCCCTGTCCATGCAATAAATTCAGTCAATACACTTCATATTGAGTACCAAGGCTACACAAAATTTATTACCCCTAAACTTATGAAAATGTCTTGTTCTCCAAAACTGATCAGAGTCTTGCTCAGCATGACTTTTCAAATCAATTTTCTGTTCATCAACTGCCCCCAAAGATGTTGAAATTGCAAAATTTGAAATGTGTCTTAAATTCCATTCACTGCATGGCCAAAAAAATTTTTTCCATCTTGAAGTCATTTTCATTTTATTCAATTTTTTTAAGAACGGAAAAAAAGGTTAGAAGAGATTTAAATTAAGTCCCTTTATACCCCCATCACAATAAGCTCCAACTTGCTGAGGAACCCTATTTCATTGGACAAGGTCACTTTCAACCTACACAAGATCATTTGTGATTGATAGTACATACAAGATTATTGAGGTATTTTGCTGTTTACCTTTGCAGAACATTGTACAACATAAGGGAGAATAACAAAATCCTCTTAATATTCTGACATTAATGTACAACTAAAGGTGGTGCTAGGTTAGTTGTAACCCATGGGTTATTTCTAGGAGTTTTAGTCCACTAAAGAACTTTTCTGTCATGCTACACACACACAACTTCATTTCAAACCCTTGAACATGTTAAAAACAGAAGATGCACAGTCAGCAACATTTTTGCAGTAAATTCCATGCAAAGCATAAACAAGAATTTCTGTTCTTCTCAATACTGTTTAAGCCTTCTGCAAGTCAGCTCAAATCAGAAAGATGCATAAAACATTGTTAAAAAAGAAAAATTTCAAAAATCAACCATCTTTCAAAATAAAATAAAACCTAAAAACAGCTAAAATTTAAATATTGCTAAAAGAAATTCTTCAGCATTAATCAACAGCACTTTTGAAAATTCCATTTATAAATCTGCTTTGAAACGAAGCCAAAATATGGAAAAAGTGTAAAGTGAACAAAACAAATAAAATGCTTGTTGATTGATGCATGCAGAAGACCACATCGGGTTTGTATTTTCTGTTGGCCTACCTTGTGTTCATCTGTTTCATTATTGCGCGACTCATATTCTGGCTGACCACCTTGCCTGCCCACTGACTGGGAGTCACTACGTGAGGACATCCTGTCCAGTCCTGACAGCGATGTCCGATTGCTTCCTTCCTGTTTGGCTAGAGACAACTGGGTGGAGAAGTCTTTCAGACTTGTTGACCTCTCTCTGTGTAGTCGGGCCCTCTCACTGGCATTCTTTGGCTTGTTGCTAACGGGGATGGTCTTGTCGTCCAAAGACCCCCGCCTCAAGGCAGGGATACCGGTCACTTGTGTAGGCTGGGGAGGGGAAGAATTTGAAGATGCAGCAGTAGAAACAGAAGCAAGGGAAACAGGGGTTGATGCAGGGTGATAATTAGCAGCCAAGGTTTGCCATGTCCGCCGAGGTATTGTAAAGTAAGGGTTATTGATATAATTTGAATCGGACAAGACTCGTGCAACATTTGACTTGTATGCTTCGTTAGACCCACTTACGCTATCTAAGCGATCACCCGAGCGACTCAGATACCGAGTCTCTGCCAAGTCTCTTGTAACTTCTTTTTCCATTTCTGCAGAAGACAGATCATGTAAACTGCTGCTTTTTCGTAGACCCTCCTGATAATGTTTATCCGTCTTGTGCTTCATGTTTCTGACACCCCTATATGTGGAGAATTGCTGTTCTTTCGGTTTGACTTTCTCCACATTGAACCTTCCATTTATCAGGGTCTCTGGTTCTGTGATGCTACTTGCACTTGGTAGTCTAGATGGCGCCGGCTACAAGAAAATGTGTACCAAGATTTTTAAACTGGAAAAAGCAGTACAGTATATTTAATCAAATTAGAATAGAGCTTTGTCAAAATGGAGAAAAGAAGGGCTTGTATGAGTCAAAACATTCTAATTAATCAAATAAACAAACTTAAATATGCATAAACTCATTAAGTTGATAATTTTCTACTGTATAAATTCTGGCAGAATTGCCTGCTCTGTTTTCATTGCTATTTCTCAAGAAGCGTCTTGAAAATTATTATGCATATTTTATTTCAAATTTGTAGAAATCTTTTCAAGGAGATAGTACAATTACCTGGACGTTTTCCTTGTTGCTAAATATAGGCATGGTAAATCTTCTGTTCTTGGTTTTGGTAAGACGGCCTGGGAATACTTGAAGAACATCATGCCACCTAGTAATCATATTAAATCTTGTCAAAGGCGAGCAAGAAATGGAAAGCAAAAACTGATAAAACATGAACACATACCGGTAATATAGGTAATCTATGTTGACAGAATCGAGTTCAATAATGGATCACTTTTGTCATTTCGTATGTCTACTTACATGTATATGTCTTGGGTATATTATGGGAAATAAGAATTGCACATAGAGTAAATGATATACATGTAATTCCTTTGTATACTTTATATACTTCTTAATCATATTCAATGCTTGCATGGCATACATTTTGCATCATAATCATATGTAAATTATATGCCAAAAGAGTCTGTTTACATTCTATGTTATGTTATTTATACATACAATTCTACTTCATTTTTTTTTTTCAAGCAAGTTTAAACTGCATGCCCTTTTCAAACTGTGTACATGATGTCCTTAAAGGAACATGACATTTTTTAAGCTAAAAAAAATTCAAGTTTTTTATTTTTCATTTTTAATGTATAGGCATTTTTAATGGTCACAAAAATTTGTTTAAATGTGTTCGGAATGAACTTATAATTTTAAAAATCTGCTTTAATGAATAAAACATTTACCAGCATATTTAACATATGTAAACCAAAAACATTTACATAAAAATGCGTCAAAGACAGAAATGCCGGGTTGCTGTAAATATGTTCAGTAAACAGAAGTAGGTGTCGACAGGTCTGAAATCGATCCACGATATGGGACCCACCGATGAGGATGAATATCAAAAGGTCATGAGGCTACGATAATTAATTGCTGAGTAAAGTGTTACGAAATTTGTACTATTAAGAATAACACTGGAAAATATTCTAAGTCGTAAAACAGGAAGTAGGTGTCGGACAGGTCTGAAATCGGATCCCACGATATGGGACCACCCGCTGATGATGGAATCAAAGGTCATGAGGCTACAATAATTAATTGCTGAGTAAATGTTACGAAAATTTGCGCTATTAAGAATAAACACTGGAAAATATTCTAAGTCGGTAAACAGGAAGTAGATGTCGGACAGGTCTGAAATCGGATCCCACGATATGGGACACCCACTGATGATAAATGTTTAAATGTCATGAGGCTACGATAAGTAGTACTGAGTAAAGTTTTACAGAAAATTATTTCCCCACCCGCCCGCCAGCCATTCACCATTTTATAAGCCGGTTTTGCACTTGTGCAACCCGCCAACAAAGAATTGTGATGCTTTATCTCATTGTAAACTAAAAAAACTGACAATCAAATTTTTGCTGATCATTAGAAAAAATAGAAAAAACAAACTTTGAAAAATTTTAGCTAAAAATGTGTTTTAAAAACAGCAAGCATAGTTACAACTTTAAAGAAAACAATATATCATCATTTGTGCCATTCAAAACCTAAAACAAAATCAACAGCACAAAATACTTGAGACATAATCTTGAATGACCCTCTTGTGTGACCTCCATTCACCCTTTGAACCCCAGCTTCATTTCAATTAGCATGGAAGTGTTTTACAGCTGGACTTATCAATAATTCAAACTACAACTCTAATTATCAGCATAAGGAACAATATTAATGATCAACTCAACAGGCAGTGGTAGCTCTAGGATCTAATCAAGAAATCTATAATCAATATGATCAGGACACCCAATTGACATCATCCTTTATCACATAAACCTGAGAATCCTATGAATTTTTATGTTAAAGCTTTTAACTAATGCTCCTGCATGCATATTCTATGGACTCTAGCATACTATTACATTTTTTAGATATTTGATGTGAATACATATATCATCTTTGCACTAAAAGCATTGTTTTTTTCTTCTTTTTTTTTACTTCCTTGACAGCTGTAACAATTCAGAAGTTCCACTGATACATCAACATGTAACATTAACATATTTTTTTTGCTGGTATGAAGCCTTACAGATTGCTGCAGAACCTAGATGTATTTAGACAGATTATGATGTCAGCTAATCAAATCAGCATTTAATCTCCAGCGTTTAGGCTACAGATGGATCTCTCCACTTTCGGACTTCTGAAGAATGGTAAATATTTACAAAGTGATAATATACACTATCGCAGCATTTGATTGATCCATAGCATTTAGTCTATGCACTGGGTAATTTTTCTTTGTCAAAAGAAAAAAAAATGACAATGATTAAAACTGTATTGGACAGCTTTGTTTAACTTTGCACATGTAAAATGAGCGATATTTCTGATCCCTTTCATGAACCCTCTTCAGTAATGGAGTCTGGTGTGACATAAGATCTATATAAAGACTACAACTGAATATTATTAGTTATATGGATTCTTGACAGGGTATATGGACTCATATTCCCTGTCGAATAAATACTTTGACAGGGAATATGAGTTTATATACCCTGCCAAGAATCCATATAACGAATATGTACTACTGCAGAGCGATCAATGTGAAAATCGAACAATCAAAGAGAGGGAAGGGGCAGAGCCCTGGGGAAAAAGGAAAGTTGAGTGATGAAAATATTAAATTATTACAACTGCTATCTTGTATTTCAACTAATAACTTTAAAACTTTAAATGAACATGTATTTATTTCTTAAATTTCAACATTGCATTAAATGTGCAGAAAGTTGGTAACTCTAAGCATGTTGCATCTATATTGGCCTAAAACCAAATGGTGGAGCCTTTAACTATGACGTCACAAACGGTAAACTTATTTGATAACACGCACCGTATTACTGTTATTACGTCACGGGCAGAGTTTTGATGAATAATTATTACAGTAAGTAAATGCAATTTTACAAATAATTTTTGAAAATACTCAACATATAAGGTGAATAAATTGCAAAAAGTAAAATTCATGTTGCGAAGCGAATAACTATGGAAGCCATTTTGTATCCTATCTATTCTTGACAAGGTATATGTGTCTCATGTACCTGGCTTGTCGTCCAATCAAATGCCTACATTTTTTCTCTGCAGGTAGTACTTATTGTATTTTCACTATGTTTATGTAAATTTTGTCTGACATCAGTATACATTTGTAACACTATGTTAAATGTGTGTAACGCAGCAATGTTTACTCTGACAGTAGTAGCTAGTCCATCTAAATGTTTGCTATCTTTTCATTAAGGAATGAAAGTAAAATTTAATTGTTTTATGTGATATAAAAGTTAGGCAATTTACACATTATAACTGCGAATTCCTGAGAATTACAACAGAGTGGGGCACAATCCGTCACCTGAGCACAGCTGCTCACTAAGAAGAGCAGTAGTTTGGGATTTAGAATGTACAACTGTAACAACTAAATCTAACCTATGTCAGGTGGAGGCATTATCTGAACCAACTTTAAATCTACTCAATATCAGGAAGCTTTCAGGAAATACCACTCTTCTGGTTAATGAAAAAGATTTTTAAAGAATTTCTCTATATATCTGCATGTATAACTTTTGAGTCCCTAGTGTGGGCTCATCATACTC
>CAJDSM010014021.1:0-12430 GCA_903981925.1 Ostrea lurida | reverse complement strand
ATATTTCACTATGTTTATGTAAATTTTGTCTGACATCAGTATACATTTGTAACACTATGTTAAATGTGTGTAACGCAGCAATGTTTACTCTGACAGTAGTAGCTAGTCCATCTAAATGTTTGCTATTTATTCATTAAGGAATGAAAGTAAAATTTAATTGTTTTATGTGATATAAAATAAGTTAGGCAATTTACACATTATAAACTGCGAATTCCTGAAGAATTACAACAAGAGGCCCATGGGCCACATGCTCACCTGACACAGCTGCTCACTAAGAAGAGCAGTAGTTTGGGATTTAGAATGTACCACTGTAACTAAATCTAACCTATGTCAGGTGGAGGCATTATCTGAACCAACTTAAAATCTACTCCATATCAGGAAGCTTTCAGGAAAATACCACTCTTCTGGTTCAATGAAAAAGATTTTTAAAGAATTTCTCTATATATCTGCATGTAATAACTTTGATGCCCTATGGGGGCCTCATCATACTCCCTAGGGTCATGATTTGAACAACTTGAATCTCCCTATATTCACTTCCTGTCCAGTGGTTCTTGAGAAGAAGATTTGTTAAAGATTTTTCCTAAATAATCAATGTAAAAACTTTTGGATCCCCTAATTGTGCCCCATCGCACCCCCGGGGGTCATAATTGTGACAAACTTGATCCTCCTCTAATATCAGGAAGCTTCCATATAAATTTCAGCTTTCCTGGTCTAGTTGGTTCTAAGAAGAAGAATTTCAAAGATTTTTCCTATATATAATCATATGTAAAATTTGATCCCCTATTGTGGCCCCATCGTACCCCCGGGGGTTCATGATTTGAACAACTTTGAATTCTCCTTATAATCAGAAGCTTCCATATAAATTTCAGCTTCCTGGCCCAGTGGTTCTTGAGAAGAAATTTTTAAATGACACCACCCTATTTTGCATTTTCGCGATTATCTCCCCTTTGAAGGGGGCCTGGTCCTTCATTTGGAACAAAACTGTTTTTGGAAATCCCCCTTCACCAAGGATGATTTTGTACTAAGTTCTGGTTGAATTTGGCCCAGTGGGTCTCTGAGAAGAAAGTCGAAACATGTGAAAAGTTAACGACAGAGGTACAGACCAGACGAACGGACAACAGGTGATAGAAAAAGCTCACTTAAAACTAGTAGAGTATACTCAATTGACTTTGAGAAATTTTTATTATATAATTATATATATAGGGGGGGGGGGTTAATTTTGGAAATGATGTTGGACCTTTTGTCAAGTAAAGAATTCATGAATTTGAAAGTGACAAAAATTTTAAGTCATATATATTATTAGTGATCAATATAAACTTCTAGCTATTTGGAGAAATTCTGCAAATACTGCCGGTGCCAGAATCACCCAATACATGTTTATGATGTCTTATACAAATGTAGGTTTTTTGACACACTATTCCCATGATCCACTATATCACTACCGTACTGGTGACAATGATTACATGTACTACCTTACAAGTAAAATTTTAATATAACTCATATCTCTGCACTGTCAACTCTACACTAGTGATGACATGTAACATGTACACCTGTAATACACGTCATGATCTGTGTATACACGTGACACCTGTTTATACAGGTGATGATCTGTGTACACGTGGCACACGTCAGGTATCTATGTATACAGGTGATGACATATACTGTATACCAGTAATGCACATATACCATTATCTATGTAATACAGTGAAATGACACATTACAGTATTCTATTATACAGCTGCATACATTGTTACAGTTAGCAATACAGGTGATGACCATGCTTACCATGTATCTAATGTATACAGGTATGGAACATGAGTTACATGTAATTCGTATGTATACATGGTAGATAGCATTAATCGTTATCTAATGTATACTGTGATGGACACATTACATGTATCTATGTATACAGCGTGATGACACATTACAGAATCGATATACATGTGATATATACATTCGACTGATCCCTATATCATTGACAAATACTAGGTATCTGTCACATGTTGTACTACAGTGATCGAATATTATCAGTATCTGTGGTAACAGTGATGACAGTTACACGGTATCTGTTGCTAACAGTGATGAACATATTACATTATCGTTATACAGTGTGCAGTACGGCTAATGTGATACAGGTCTGATGAACACATTACAGGTTATTACATGTGTATACAGGTGATGACATATCTTACAGGTACTGCTATTATCAGTGATGCACACATATACGGTATGTAATACAGGTGCTGAAATATTACAGTATCTGTTATACAGGTTATGACATTTACAGTGTACTAATAGATACCAGGTGATGACATATTTACAGGTATCTATGTATACAGGTCGATACATGTTACAGGTGTTCTATGCTAATTACAGTGATACATATTACAGTATTCTATGTATAAGGTGATGACACATTCAGTATCTGTGTATACAGGTCGGCATAATATTACGATATCTGTGTATACATGGTGATGACCATATTACAGGTGCTCTAATGTATACAGTATGACATATTACAGTACTTGTATACATGTGATACATTTACATGAATCTGTTATACAGGGGATGACATATTACAGGTATCTGTGTATTCAGGTGATGACATATTACTTATGTATCTGTGTATGCTGATATCCTTACCACTGATACTCCTCCTTAGATTGGCCTTTTATGTAGTATTTTTTGCTTGGTGTGACGATTTCTAGAGAGAAAGTATGTGACGTTACAGTCTCTCCATTATTAACTGCTGAACATTTATTCATATCGATGATCCCCTGTGGAATGGTTTCCGGCTAAATAAAGATAAGAAAACAAAATCAGCAAATTCATACCATATCAAAATGTTTTTAAGACTTTACACTACTAACTACAACTGAGCTTGTAAATGCAGCAAGATTTTAAATACTGCTTCATTATTAATGAACTCCAAACATCTATTTTGAAATAGTTGTGTATGATAAAACAACTTGATGCTTTTAGGAGCATTGCAAAAAGCCAATATACATAGATTCCCATACTGATTGGTGCATTATCATTAGACAAGAAGACTACATTATATGTTCTTTATATGGATTTGTTTTATAACAAGAAAACAGAATGAGATCATCCAATCCCAAAAGCATTAAATGATACATGTTCGTAGTCACTGCCTTTTAAAGTGTGTACAAATGGTGAATTCTTTTGATCCAAAAGAAAACTTACATCTTCATCAACACAATAGGTAAGTTCACCATCATCATACAAACGCATGAATCTCCTCTGCCATCTCTGAAAGAGCAAAGAATTAACAAGAGTTATTTCCCTTCACATTCCAATAATGTGATTAAGAGCATGACACAATATACTAGTAGGCTTCACTACATGAGGCTAATTACAGCTGAAATCTAGCAGCCCCGTTACATTATCAATTAATTAATAGAGTTAACTTATCAGATCATTAATCTACACAAGGGAAGTTGCCATACAGCAACATGGTCTTATCAATTGCCAGTTGGCCTAAAGCAGATTTCTTATAACTTGGTCAATTACTGTTAATGTGAACAAGATTGCAACAGTAAACAGCAGTCATTACATTCATTCACTGTTGTTTCATTCTGAGTTTAATTTATTCTCTGTGAAGATTTCTCCTTGCAGATGATAAATTGGCAGCTACATACATACCTTTGTTTTTTCCAGTGGATTGCTGAAGTCAAAATCTGGTGCCACAAAGAGGAATCCACACTTGGATACTTTTCGGGACACCTGAGAAAATACAAAATGATATATCGATAAAATGGTTGTCAAGTAACCATCAAATGCAACGACAAAATCAATCAAACCTATCACACCTTAATGAATTAGAACATTAAATTTAATATCATGTACATCACACGTATATATATTTTGTTGTCATGTTTCTGATGCATAATGCCTAATTTAGATCTCCTGTTCGGTTGAAATGGGCCATGGAATTTCCTTCTATGATTTTTATAACCAAGCAATATTTTTTGAGCTCACCATATCCATCATTTTAGGTCTGTTCTACCCTGACCTTGCATGTATTTTATCTTTTGGTGTACATTGGAATGTTGATAAATATGAGATCTCATGTAAAAGATACATAGCCAATTGAATACTACTCGACTAGTCGCATATACTCAGTCAGCTTTGATACTTTTATCATTACTACTTGTATCATTACTACTTTATTTCTAATATATATATATATATTACTTGTTTACTTCTTCAGGAGTTTCTAAAGTATGTAATAAATATAAAATATATTCATATGTGTGTACATAAACATATTTCATAACAAATGGTGCTCTAGTGGGTCACCAATTTCAATCAGAATGGAATGTGGATTTGAACTTAAGCTCACTTTTAAAAGATCTTTTTTGTTCACCTTGTGTTCATTCACGTATGGAAAGATAATACTTCAACAAATATTAGGATTGGGCTCAGGGACTACTTTCTTACTCCTTTAACCCCAGATTTACCCTGCCCATTTCATTGATCAAACCCATTTGTGCAAAGATCCTAAAAGGACAATGCTACTTTAAATGCCTTACAAAGCTTGGCTCTAGTCCCATTATATCACAGTAGTAATTTCTTGTGTTACTATAATGAAGATAGGTACACTCCAGCATTACAATACAATGGCATTACAACCTAAGATTGCAAAGGGTACATACTTTATATTAATGTTCAAAACCATCAGTGTGTGAAAGATAGTACTAGCCATGATTAGGTCATGACTCCCAATATTTTTCCAGCAGTTTTAACACTGCTTTTCTTTATCCTTAAACCCTCAGGAAGAATTAAACCATCTGTATACATAAGTGTAACATAACAGCCAGTGAATGGTTTTCTTTTTCAGACAATGCTTTGCCCCAAAGAGGGCATATTAAATGGGGTACTTGCAGGTATGTACCACATTGTCTTTTGAATAAAAAAAAAAAGAGATGAAAAACTGATGAATACAAAAAAGCAGAAAACCAGTATTAAAGTTGTCACCTGTGTATCTTTTATAAGGTTGTCTAGCTGGGTTAATTTTCAAAGAAGCTATAAAAGCTAGGACACATAATGTAACATCTAGCTGTATCTAAATGACAGAGTTACATGCACTTCATAACACTGGATCAGAATACTACTGGGTCATATATCAAAGTACCAGTAAATTTCATGTTTGCTGTGAGTTGACAGAATGTCACCCATTAATTTCCATTCAGAATGGCAATATCAAGAGTATATATACTGTCCCAACAGGTACATACAAAACATATATGCCACAATGAGGCCTTGTCCTTAAGAAGACTGTTACCACACACATCATGGTCATTGATTGTCAAAGTACTGAAATAGACCCCTGTGTACAGCAGACGATCAGACTTGGAGCTTGTGCTCAGTCATAAACTTGCCCTAGGGGCCAAACTTGTCTCATATCTGGTATGAACTACAACCTAACATTGTACAACGGTCAATGAATTCATATAGAAGATATTTTAAGATATCTCCATTTCCAAATTAAAGCTCATATTTTAACCTCTTAATCAGTGTAGTGGATGGTATTGATAGACAACAGCGTAGAGGTAGCGCTCTCGCTTCTCACCACTGCGACCCGAGTTCGATCCCCGTTATCGGCAGAGATTGTAAGTGAGAAGGGTATGGCGGTCGCCCGCTCGGACACGTGGGTTTTCTCCGAGTACTTCGGTTTCCTCTTACATAATGACCCCCTAACACCTACATCTGTGCATTAAAAAGGACCCCATTGGAAATAAGCTCTTTGAGCTTTATGGGTTATCCTTGGTATATACGTACGATCTATGTATATACTGAAAAAAGATTTATTTATTTATTTATATTCATAATAATGGTTTTTGGTTGTGATGTTTAAAAAGTTGTTCATTCGATCAAGTCCCTATGTATATAATTGGAGCAAAGTAAAATTATAGAATCCTTCAAAAATTAAGTCAGAAACCTGCAGACAAAGTGACCAATATCCTTAATTAGAATTGTCAGGAGTCAATCCAATACAACATTTTTTCTGCATATAGTAAAACTATCCCCATATGTATAATTAATTGATTAGCCCTTCTAATATCATTGAGTCATTGTGTTGTGTGTATAAGAATCCCAGGAATGTCCCACTTCTTCATGGACATGAGGTACTATAATTCGCACCTACACTAATCAGCCAAATATCTGGTCATCAGATCTTGTTTGACGACAGTATATTTTACTATTTTACACCTGAATTAGCATAGAATATTTTACAGGTTAGGCAACTTACCTAAAATAACAAGCACGCCCGAAAACAGAACAAACAGGATTGTCCATATCATATGGCACAAATAAAATATGAAACTGAAATTCAAGCACACCCGAAAATGTAACAAACAGCTATAGGAATGTCCATATCATGGCATAAAAAATGAAACTAAAATATCTCAGCCTAAATATTTTAATATTTCATTATACCCAAATTATAAATTAATGAACTTTAAAATAACAATGTACAAAATAATGTAATTTAGCATCTGCAGCTAAACAACGAAATGCTTTGAATATTATAGAAATATCCCATCATATTGCATAAAGTTCAGTCAATCTACACATAGCTATAATATAAATATTATGCAATATGAATTCCATTTACATACAAATCAAAACTAGGTGATGGGTCAGTTAGGGCTACTGACATGTGTACATTTCCACAAGAGAGGCCATGTGCAGTATGTTCTCCTAATCAGCATTTTATGTAGTACAAATATTCATTACATCTGAACCAGAGGCTTGTGGCGATACAAGATCACTCTATGGCTGGCTTCATCCCTGTCTGGGAGGCTGAATGTTTGCTTTGATCATGTTGAAATGATCGGCACTGATGATTAAAATGCGTTGAAAGAATCATCATTTTAATAAAAACAAAAAAAAACAAGATATCTGTGAACTCTAACACAACACCCCCCCCCCCCCCCCCATTTCACATTAAAGTTTAAAATACGAGGTGCACAACTGCATCATGTAAAAAGATCCTGAAAGTTTCATAAACTTCTGTTGGAGTAGTGGATGGGAGGATTAAGGGACGGACGAATAGACAAATGGATGGAACACAGGATCAACCCACCCACCCCCATTCACCCACCCCTGGGACCTAGTGGGGTTATAAATACAAGTTTTACAATACTGTGTTTTTATGGGCTCTCTTTCATACTGAGAATATTAAATATCTTTGGCTATAGCTAGCTATTTATAGTATAGTCTTAGGCCAAAATTTTTAATTTGTGTGTTTTTGCTAACACTCAGGTCTAAATTTGGGTGGGTCGGTAGGAAATCTAAATTTTTCTTTAAACTTTTATTTTTAAGAATACACAAAGAAACGTTCAAAACACAATTCTCCATTAAGTTGCATTAACAAATATGAATGCCCATGAAAAGATCATTTTTCATTATAATATCAAAACTTTTGATATACTTTGATAGCTATACTTGGATATAAATTACCTATGAAGTAAATACAAGTGTCAAATCCCAAAAAATTTTCATTTATAATGATCTCGCAAACAATATGTAACAAAATATAAAACATTCTTGGGTAGGGAATATAACTCAGGGTCAGTTGGGTTTGTGGAAACACAACAATTTTCATTTTGGCCTTCAAACAATGCAGAGATAAACATCTAAAAGATCCCTGAATGCATTCCAAAACTAACTTTATGAGCCCCTGTTTTATCTCTTCTTCTATTCTGGATTTTAAAGAGAAAACATCATTATCTTTCAAAAATGCACTGCAATAGACCTCTTTTGTCAAGGTTTCTGTTCAAACTATGTGCCTAGTAAATGCTTTCAGACTCAGAGTTCAGTCTAAGTTGTCAATAAAACAACTTCAAACATACATACATGACAGCTCACAAATCTTAGCCTCCAGCCAGGGTGTCCTTTTCAAGCCAACTACTCTGAATGTGTGCTGTATAAAGCTTGTCACCTTACTAATGACCCAGTCTTTTTAAAACTATATTTTTACATGTCGACATACATGGTGAAAACTAGTATGTCATCCTTTTGGTAACTAAGTACATGCATAAAATCACCCTTCTATACAAATATGAAGATCTAGAAGATAGTGAAGCTTTTTAGGGCTACCTTCTTGTCTGCATGCATACTGAACAATGTCAAGATATGATTACCAATGTCATTCAAGGAGAAGTGTAAACAAGTTACCAGGTGTCAAATACTATCCATCTCATTGTCAACATTTCTTACATCAATAAAAAAAAAGCTAGCAGAGAATTTAACAGAAATGTATCTAGATATCTCAAAGTCAAAGCTGTTTCGTGATCTTGGCAGAAAAGACAATTTATTTGCTCGATCTGTAGTTTTAACCTTTTTTTAATCTCAAGTGTTTGCAAATTTAAAGCATAAATTAACATGAATTGATGTAGTTGTACCGACAAATGTTCCTTGAGTATTGTGAAAGATGAATTATACATTGTGCTTTTTGTGAAAAACTTTCCACACTGAAGGAAAAAAATTATTATGAATCATTATGAAGAGTACTGTGATATCTTTCATGTCTTAAAAATGAGAACTAACAATGTTGATCGAGATACTTTCTGCTATTACTAAGTGAACTAATAGTATAAGTGGAATCATTTTAACATTTCGCATCTTGAAATTTCACCAATGCCGAATCTGTGCATGTGTGTAAAAGAAGAGAGAGAGGAGAGAGAAGAGAGATGGAGAGAGAGAGAGAGAGAGAGAGAGAGAGAGAGAGGTTCCAACATACTTTAGCATACATGTAACCTTACATATAATAATGCCTGTATTTATAACATACACTATGCTTCAAGGTTTGCCCCTGGGCCTCCCCCAATTTTTTAAAAAATATGAAAACAATTGAATCTGTTTTGCATTATGGAACACTGTATGTCATTTTACAATATTGTATTCTTCCATACACAATGAGGCTTGCTTGAACCTGGATAACAAATTCGTTTCCTGATATTATATATATCATGAGGAATTTTACATGTTTTAAGAATTACATGGGTAAATAATATGACATCTTAGTATATATTTAGTCATGCTGAATATATTCTATGGAACAAAAAATGTAGCCCCCCCCCTCCCCCCCCCATGTTTGAGATACAATGCATTGTTATGTCAATTTAATTATTTTAACACCCCCCCCCCCTCATAGTATGGCAGATAAACTAATCAGACCTTGTTCATAAAAAAAGCAATCATAGGTATACTATATATGTATTACTGTATTTATACAAACCACAAAATTTATTTCAAATGCAACATACGTCCTTTCTCTTTAAGGGTCGAAGCAGTGCAAACACAGAACAGATGTAAATCTGCTGATCCCTATATTTTTTTTTGTTATGGGAGTAAGGATACTTGTGTGTGTCAGTTGTATCTTTTTTGTGCCTCAGAGTCAGACATCCAATGCGTATTATTAATTTATTACCTTTCTTTGTGATTGCAATTTCATTGTGATGCACATACATGTACGCACCATCTGGTTCATATTTAGCATAAAGTTCTGAGTTTTACCACCAGGAGCTTCAGTTGCTCAATAAGTGGGAAATCTACCACCAACTGTGAAATATCAAATGTATACTGATAGGAATCTTTTTGTGTTCCTGCAAATCTGTCGTCTAGTATTTATCAAAATGGAAAAAACCCTAAAGTAGTGCAGTACATGTATATACACACATCAGCTGCTAGAAATTCCATAATGGATGCATGTGCATCTCTACTTGAAATATGGTCCATTACCTGCAACTTAGTAAATATAACACACAGTCGTAGTAAAAAATTGCTTGGAATTTACTGTACCAAATATTAAAGGTGATACACTACATTTGTAACCCCTGTGGCATTGGATGGCATGCTGGTATATGACAACATGGTTAGTAAAACAATTTGTAATTTGTAATAGGAGCAGGCCTATTTATCAATTATTGAAAGAATGTGGGTCAGATTCCCATAATCAGTGCATGGAAGCCAATTATATTCGTCTGCCTTTCTGAGCTTTAATTTTACAATAGGAAAATTATAATTGAGACCTCAAGCATGAGGAGTCAAGTGTAAGTGATGCATTCCCAGTAAATGTCCACTACAGTAGATAGAAAGTTTAGCTGTGAAGGCATTGACTATAAATACATATATTTAAGCACTAGACGGGGTGGGAGGTCTGGTTTTGTGGAGCTAACATTTTAGCATACTCATACATGTGTGTGAACTCACGGAAACCAAACTTAATTGTGGTCAAAACCCCAAAACTGTAAACACTGAGCACATATAACATTACATTTGTAATTTACTTTTCATATTAAGAAATTAGTACAATCCGAGAAGTTGCTCAAAATACTGTGGCGCATAATCATGTACAATAAAAGGTAAATTTATATGGAGTTTCATACTTTATGAATTAGCGCTCTTCAGGTACGTACTGTTGCTTCAGTGACAAAGAATCCTGCTATTATCCAACTACAAGTCTATACATTGACACACTTGGGGATATGGGGGTAGCTACAAATTAAGTTGATGTCTTAGAATCCTCACAAGTTTGCACTGAACATGAGTAAACATATATTCTCTTCAGAGAAGTGGACAGGCATCTCTAAAGAGATTATAGAGTTCTTATTACATTTTGTTATCAATATCAAAGAGATGTACATGTGCATGCTTTGCCAGAAATGTTATCAATCCATATTCAGCATTTTTACATAAAGAAACTCAACTTATTTCGGACATAGTATTGTACACAGCAGTTTGCACTATGCATAACGAACTACAGCGCTGTACCCCCGAGAATAATAAGGTGCTCGAGGATGAGCTACAGTTTGTAATGGATAAAATTGTCAAGGTACTCACTTTATTGTTATGTAAAGCTTCTGCAGAATGCCCATCCTTCGCACCGAAACAGGCCTGACACTTCAATTTGTTGAAAATATTGGGCTCGAACTTGCGACACTTCGAAGCCATGTTTGTTTACGTTTTCGACAACGACTTACACTTACACACCTGATGAAACGACCAGGTGAGAAATCAAATTATCTCAAATAGACGATCCACTTTGTGTATAATCCAAAACATCTGCATTGTAAAAGTTTTATAAAAAAAACTCTTATGTATCTAAAACATCACAACATATCCAAACTCGTGGCTTCTTTCCGACCCCGATCAACCACCGGTGTCAGATAAGGTGCACGCGGAGTAATACGTTTTACGCCGAACGCGTAGGGATTTACTTGAATGTAGGTCGTGCAGAACGTATAGGCTCGATAGGGTGGCCTAGATAATTTAATTTTTTTCTTTTTTGTTCCAAACTGTGCCAGTGTTATTTATTTATTTATATTTTTTAGTGCATTATATTTATTTATTTAATACAAATATTTATTGGCACAAAACATAATATCTAGAAGCTATGCTGACTTCGGTATTTTAAACCATAAAACATTAAACTTTGTGTATACATATCATTTTTAACATGTAACTTTCATTGTCAAGACTAATATTTTTCTGTGTTATGTTTTAAAAGTTTCTAAGGTAGGCATTTCTTGGTTTAGAATAAGAAAAAATTTCATCTTGATCTACCACTTTCTATTGCAAGTTTTTGTACACTCAATCTAATTTTACTACAAGAGGATCTCTCAGATCTTCAACATATCATGGATTTCTTTTTATTGTGTACATGACTGTTTTTATAAAATTCTTTTTTTTTTCTTTACTAAAAATTTTTGACAATTTAGTATGCTCCTGAGTGCACTGATCAATTATTCTTGGTTTTAAAAAAAAGGTGGTAAAAGGTGTTGAATTTGAATTTTTATATATTGTAATGTTTGAAAATCCAAGGTTATCGTAGCGAGTTCTAGAATAGAAAATATTTCCGAAGTCCAAGTATTGTGGTCACTTGTGGATTGGTAAAGTTTAGCCAAAGAATCAGACGAACTATCAGATGATTCTGGACAATATTACATGTAATACTTGAGAGTGAAATTTTGGACCAGAGTGGCAATATATTTTAAAGTTCTGCTAGACAATCACTGGATATATACATGTATATATATATATATAAAAGGAGACACTGTTACTTGGACGCCATAGACGGGTTTGGAAAAAAAAGAAAAAAAGTTGATATGTACAGTTCACGAAGCAATCCCAAATAAGTAGTTTATAGATTATCTCCCTCACATCACATTCTGACAATATCTTTCACTGTTTATAACGTGGAACGGACAGAAAGTCACAGGAAAATAAGTCACAGGAAACAAAGTCACAATATATTTATTTTGCCAAATTACTATAGTCACAATGCATATGTATTTGAAAAATAATACATTTTAACCACTGCAGTGTCTTTCGGGTAGTATGCTTGGTATACATGTATATGTACCCCTGCATGGTAGCAGAGTTTGGCACCTCCTTTGTT
>CAJDSM010014015.1:24736-35472 GCA_903981925.1 Ostrea lurida | reverse complement strand
ACGGACGCGATGCTATATCCCCTCCGTAACTGATTGCGAGAGGATAAAAGTATCAAAATTAGATTAAAGTTTCTTTTCATTTAATTTCGTTTCGTTACTTTCCGCTTTGTTACCAAANGCTATATCCCCTCCGCAACTCGTTGCGAGAGGATAAAAAGTATCAAAATTAGATTAAAGTGTCTTTTCATTTAATGTCGTTTCGTTACTTTCCGCTTTGTTACCAATTTCCTTTCGTTTATGTTTCGTTTCTTTGCATTCCGTTTGGTTTCGTTGGTTTTCGTTCCGTTTCTTTTCTTCTTTTTTTCGCTCTGTGTTTATAGGTACCCCGGGGTCCTGTGCCACAACCTCGTCCTTGGCATGGGTAACTAAAAGAGATAGGGGAAATTTGGCTGAGGTTTAAGATTTCTGAGTACTATGAATTCATTATCCTACAATATACATGCACATGATGTTTTAAAGCAACTAAAGGAATAGAGAGAATAGTTTGGATGAAACATGTATTTTAGTCGTTTTATCGCTTTATACTAGCAGGGAGGATGGCGGATGTATCGACTTCCGGTATTTTCACAAAGTCACTATCCTCAAAGCTGTTTATGTGGAGTACATTAATGTAGCCTGTTCTATTTGCTTCAGTCTCTCGGAACTCCACAGTCCTTGTCTTTAGGATATGTTGCGCGTGTCCCTGGGCTATCATATAGAATTTTTCCGATCCCTCCCTTCTCTTTCGAAGTTCATATGTGACATAACCATAGGCCAGTTCTAGCTGGTCGTCCACTGCTGTTACTATAATTTCATGGAAAATGTCGTTGTAGTATGTCCCCATGTAGTCTCCTATAGGACGACCCAAGGGGATATTTCTAGGGATAAATCGGGATTTTTTCTTCTTTTTTCCGGTCATGAAAGGTTGGGGAAAGCTACAGAGCAAGGTAGAATTTAGCCATGGTTCTTCTTCATTGTATAAATCAGCAATATAGGAACTGACGGAGATACGAAATAATTCATCCTTGTCTTCACCGGTTGTAGCAATAAAAATACCTAAACGTTTGTCCGGGAATAGTGTCATTAGGGAGCGATAGCCGAATATGTTTCCTGCTTCCTCCAGTATTCGGTGATCTGAAATATCCATTGAAATACCTCAATAATCATGCAGTGATGAGTCCCGAGTCCAATCGTGTCAACTGTCACGAATAGACTAGTATCCCCTGATAGTGTGAGTACATTGTACGTCGGTTATTGCATATCCTTGAAAGTCCTATCCAGTATTGTTATCTTGACGATTAAAAATATCTAATTCTGACTTGTGATAATATAAATGCAAAGATAACAGATAACGAATGGTGGTCAATCTCGTAAGTGNTAAATGCAAAGATAACAGATAACGAATGGTGTTCAATCTCGTAAGTGCCAACTATAATGTAAAACAAGAGTTGGGCAAATACGGACCCCTGGACATACAAGAGGTGGGATCAGGTGCCTAGGAGGAGTGAGCATCCCCTGTCGACCGGTTACACTCGCCGTGTGCCCATTGTCTTGATCAGGTGTTAATAATTGCTCTGAAACACATCAAACAGCATTTGACTCATTGGCAGGCCATACTGGCAATCTAGATCGTTATAAACGACCATAGAATTAGCGAAATACTGCCCTTAAACGTGACTGTTGAAACCCCTCCAACAACAAAATGTTTGTAAATAATTTGTGATCATTTCATTCCTGTGGAGTCGTTTGAAAGTAATATAAAATGGCGAAGTAATCATAGTCCCTTAATAACATATATACAAAAAAGTCCGCGAGTGTAAGAGCAACACTGGACTCCGACAAAAGTGAAGGACAAGGATCAGGTGCCAATGGAGGAGTAAGCATCCTCTGCTCGACCATCAAACCCGCCGGATGAGCCCCGTAGTCCGAAACAATAGCTAGACGGGGTTAGCCCGAGTCGTACAAATCTAGTACGAAACAATCAGTCTATCAAAGGGTCGAAACAAATCAGTCAACCATAGACTAGTGATTAATTATCGAACTAGGATCGATATCCGTTAGTATTTCGCAAAATAAGGTAACTTAAGAAAGGACTCAGTGATATTGCAAAGCAACTTACACGACATGTAACCCCTGGAATCCTTTAGTTAGTAGTTGGGCCATCGCTTATAAAAGTCACTCATACGCATGGCATGCCGTGCGTATCGAATCAACTTGAGAGACATACACACCATAAGCAGTTGATAGTGGTACATACTACATAGGAAAAAGGAAAGTGACGATGCAAAGGCTCAAACGTCATCTATCGTAATTGGTCAATATAATGTAATTGGTCCAGTCTGCCTATTTTAAGATCAAATATTAAGTAAAATATCCAAATAAGAAAGGGAACCTTCAACAAAACTCAGTCAGTGACAGAAAGCATTTACCCCGATAAGTTCCAACATTTAAGCCTAAACCATATCCTGAGTACACCCTGGAATAAGGAACTCCTTTTGATTTTAAGAAATAATCTTCTATATCTGAAGACTGTAGCTGCATCCATGGCAGAAAGAGATCGTTGATGCTCTTGACGTTAACCAAACTAATACCAGAGTCTGTCTTGCCCTCATTCAACAGGAAGTTCATGAATTGCGCCATGTCTTCTGCACTGGACACGATACAGGCTGCGCCACAAAGCTCTGTCCATTGTCTGCGATAGAGAACTTTACATGCATACTTAATCTTCTTATTGCAAAGGTTGACTAAATAAAATTTAAGAACATAACACAATTTAAACTTATGGTTCTTTCGTCGCCAAATCTCAAAAGATCCTTTCTATTTCAATATTACGTAGTAAGGTGAAATATTCAAATCGCATATCATTACCTTTATCATTATGCATTAAAAGATGTTTTATAACAGAATAGAATGAAAAATCTAATGCATATACCTTAAAAGATCAAATGACACGGGATACAATGATCCGTCATCCTGGACATACCCCCTGGCAATGTCCTCAAAGTCGGGATCCAGCAAAGTAAAAAACGATGAATTTTTCATTCCCAATGGATTGAAAAATTCTTTTTTAATCAAATTCTCCCATGAACTTCCACCCATTCTCTCGGCCATATACGTTATAATGCCATACATCAAATTATTTGTCCGGAACTGTGTTCGAAACCCATCATCTGCTTTCAAGTGATGAATTCGTCTGAAATGTAGAATTTCTATGTATATGGTATAATCACATACATATACAATTTATCTATCCAATAAATCAACAGCCTATGCTGTAAATGAAGTATGAAACGTTCTTATACATGCAATTATGTGATAAATCGCCAATATCTTTAACACCATGACAGGTTTTGGAATTTCACTGTCTCCGTGATACCTATTCTTTTGTAACTCCTCAAGCATGTGAGGCTACTGGTCTAAATTGTATCATAGACAGTGAATTTCTTTTGTTCTAGGCTTGTGGTTTCTTGAGTAACACCGATACGTCATTAGGCGTGGCGCAAGTTCTTTCATAAAAACCATGACTAACACTATTGGTGCATATAGTAAACAGCGTTCTAGCGAACAATCAAGTGGCTAGAGCTATGCTTCATGACGCGGGTCGTGCGTATTGAGCGTCGTTGCTTGGAGCGGACCTCACAATATGAATGAAATACAGGTGTTTCTCTAATGGAACGAAAACGAAAAACAACAAATTAATATACGAATATCAGTGTTTTTATCTCTCGGGCTCTCCTATTCAGCAAACAAAATAGTTTACACACTGCTTAAAGAACACGGAAAAAATCTCTGCTTTACGCACCGACACCTCAAATGTTGAAATTATCACAGTTATTGAAGCGTGAGTTTTTATGACATCGCATCTCCACGTTTCGGATTTTCAATTTCATCCTAGGGTTTTGCCTTTTTGCCTGTTACGCTGGATTCATCATTGTCCGATAGTTCACCACATCAAAAATACTCACATGTTTCGTCTACTTCCATTTGTCACCGGACCTGTCATATCTTATTCAGCATATGAGAGTATGAAATCTACAATCCTATGAATAATTTGGGGTTGCTACTGATACATGTGATTACACAATAGGCTGATTGGTTATGTAAAGAAGGCGAAGGCGGGTTAAAGATTGTCATTCGGACGCCTGGCGCGTCTCGGTGACATTTTTTGGCGCCGCATTCGTCTTGCTGTCATATACCAAAAGTGTCAACCTATTGTGTAACTACTACTATTTCATATCTGAGTGATAACCTTATTAAAGACGTGGCGTATAGAACATGTATGGGCAAGCCTTACTTCCATGAGTTTTCCCGCTTTAAGTTTATCGTCCAGTCGAGGTAGTTGATAGAGGGCGGGAACCGCTGTTCTAGTGAGCCATGCATGTTCCAATCGTATTCACAAATTTGAGACAGAAGAAAAGAGTGTTTGAATATTTCCTTGTTACCAAACAAGGGTGTCGAAGCAGTAGTATTTAAGTCGTACCTGAAGAAAGTACAGGTATAATGGAGAATTATATTTCAATCTTTACGTCATCATATTCTTCTCTAGCACCTAACATACTAACAAGTTTCAAATGATTGAGTAATGGAATATAATTCCCTGCGAAAACAAAATATAAATCCTTTATTTAGCTCTGCAAGTAAGAATATTACACGTTTTAGGTAGCATAATATGTGTTAGTTAGTGAAGAAGCTTGTACATCCAGTACGGTGGAATCGTTGCTCATATACTTTTGTATGAGAAGATTGGCAAATACTTTTGTAAGTGATCCAATACCAAACAGAGTTTTTGTTGTAATTGGTTCCCTGGAAGCCATATTGATATCCTTATTACCATATGCCTTGGAGAACACAGTTTTTCCATCCTTAACGACCGAAACCGCCATATTTGGGTTTTGATTCATCCGGCATGCCTTAAAAGTTGTCTGTAGTGTGTTATCTAGAATCCCTTCTCTGCTTGTATTTTCTTTTTCTGTTTTTGCTAAAAGTAAGTAAATTTAGTTTTTTTTTTAGTTTTTTATCTTGCATAGATCAATAAGAAAGATTTAAATATGATAATGACATGCAACAAACTGATGAAAGCAGGATAAAGGGCTACCGGCGGGTGTGTCCGATCAACAGGGGATGCTTACTCCTCCTAGACACTTGATCCCACTTCTGGTATATCCAGGAGTCCGTGTTTGCCCAATTCTTAATTGTATATACTGTTTAGGACTTGATCACTGTTCGTCATCTTCACTTTTTCATTTAGTTTGACGTTATATGACATTGCATCTGTTAGGTTTTCATACGTCTGTTAGTTTTTCATGCTGAATTTTACTTGTGATAACTTCTAACTATTTCGGCTTCACTCATCACAGAATGCTTAAAACTTAATTTGGTGCAAACAAAATATTAATGATAGTAAAAAAAAAATGAAGTATATATCACCAGTTAAACGTGGTTGCCGTNGTAGTAAAAAATAAATTTATAAATGATGTATATATCACCAGTTAAACGTGGTTGCCGTATGAAATCGCTCCTTCCAAAATGTTTTAAATACGCGATGGTTATATAATCTGGTTTATTAGGATCACTGGCTTTGAATTCCATGGATCTCCTCTTGAAAGCATGTGCTGCAATACCTGTGCTGACCATGTAGAACTTATAAGATCGAGGCTTTTTTGGAATCAAATCAAAGGTGACGTAGCCGTACTTGAGTTTCAGTGAACCGTTGTGTTCGGTGATTGAAATATCCTTGTACAATTCATTATAGTATATGCCCACAAAATCACTGGCAGGTCTGTCAAGAGGAATTTCTTCAAAACTATTAGTACTTCTATTTGTTCGCTTCTTGAATGGTTCTGGGAAGGTGCATATAGTTGAGGCGTTTAACCATGGTTCTTCTTTGTTGTATAGATCGGAGATGTAGGAACTAGCAGTGATTCGAAATAAATCGTCTTTATCGTCGCCCGTCATGGAGATGAAGATGCCCAGATTCTGGTCAGGGAAGAGTGTCATTATTGAGCTATATCCGAAGATATTACCTGTTTCTTCAAGTATTCTGTGATCTAAAGTTAATTTAGAAAACATTTATTTGGTTTGCTGTTTTCAAATCGTCATTTCTTTCAGACCATTATTTCTTTCCATACTTTTGAATTAGTAAGATCTTGAAATTGGAAAATTGTCCTGTAAATTTGCTATGCATCAATAATTGTAATCTTACTTCTATACATGCCAATCTTTACTCCAAGTGCATATCCAGTGTATTCTCTAGAGTATGGTACTCCGTTTAACCCTGAGAGGTATTCGCTAAGGCGGGACGAACGTAGAAGATTCCATGATTGGAGCATATCTTTCATCTCTTTTCTTCCGACGATTCTGGTGCCGGAGTCGGTTATTCCATCGTTTAACATAAATTTCATGAATTGACCCATGTCATCAGCACTGGATGTGATGCACGCTGCTCCACACAATTCTGTCCATTGTCTGTCGATGTAAATGAAAGTACAGTAAAACACAATTCTACCGAACCCAAAAGTCAGTTTTAAACAAAATTTGATATAACGATACAATTTTCGTTAATTTCCTTACATAGGGGGTTGTATATCACTTTGCAATAGCGTGAGATCCTTATAAGCATATTTTATTGTATGCATTTCTTTTTACCTTTGAAAGATTTTAAGAATATGAAATTATTATTTCTGACAATTATGAATATTAAATCTTTATATTACGACTGCACATGATAAAATTATGGTCTGTACCTTAGCAGCTCAAAGGATGTGGGAAAAAGTTCTTCGTTTTCCTTCTTATATCCTGTAGCTATGTTGACTAAATCTGAATTCAATGTTGTAAAGAAAGTGGAATTTTTCATTCCAATTGGTGTAAAGAAGTCTTGTTTTACCAACTCTTCCCAAGATTTTCCGCCCAGTCGTTCACCAATATCTGTTAGCAGTCCGTACAAAATGTTACTGCTGTAGAAACTATCACGAAAAGCTCCCCGTGGTTTGAACATCTTAATACGTCTAAATAAGGAGATTCATGAGGTCATCAACAATTTAGCAAAGGGAGGTTTAGTTAAGAGGGGTTCGCTCTGGGGTTTAGGAGTAATTAATTTTTAGGAAAGGTCGTAGTTTTTTTGGAATTTCTACAGTTGGGAAGGAGAATTGGAAAATAAAGAGAGAAAAGCTGGGGGGCTTTGGAATGCTTGTTTTTTGAGCTACAGTGTTTTAAATCATGAATTATTTGGCAACTTAAAATTGTAATGATTGATTGATTATTTAAACTTGATTGTTTGTCTGTCATCATGTAACAAATGCATAAACATACAATCAATGTCATTAATAAGAAGACAAGCATATATCATAGTCTATCTTAACAGTACATGATAGTAAAAGAAAAAAATAAAAAAAAAAGTTTAATAAGTATTAATGGAATAATAATGACCTTTTTTGGCATTGATGTTCGAAAAACTCATAGTTATGAATTCAAAGTTTAAAAAGACATATTGGGACTAATGATCAAAGTTTATTTTAAAAATTTTCACGTAATTTTAATAGTCTTGTCTTAAAATATAAATGGAAGTAAAAAAAAAAGTGGGGATAAGGTGATTTTTTAAATTATTGGCCAAAATATTGAATTTTTACAATCATTATTTCATGTAAATTAAATTTCGACTTTTTTAAGAATCGGTGTTCTTTGGGAAAATACATAACCCAAATTAATAAATTACATTTGTTTTAGCCTAGTTTAAGCTCAGGTACTGTGTAATCATAAATTGTTTAAAACTGAAATATAACCGTTAAGGGTATAAAAATAGAAGTTTATTGGATGAAATAGAAATTCAGTAAAATCATGCAGAGATTTTGAAACTTTTCGATTAATCAATCCCTCCGCTTACAAAAATATAGTCCCTTACCAAACCCTTTCAAAATTTGAGATTGAACACAAAAATTTAATCATCTGAATAAGGTTCAGTAATAGATGGTAATATTTTTTAACACCAATCGGGATTAGTATATGAAACCAGTAAATTAACTTAGATATATAGCATCTCGCAGTTTGTGTCTCAAAAGCTGAGGAGCCTACTTTCTTAACGTCGTATCCCGTGCTGGATTTAACATATACCAATGATTTGTGAGTTTANGTATCCCGTGCTGAATTTAACATATACCAATGATTTGTGAGTTTAACATATACCAATGACTTGTGAGGAGTGAATCTTTGATGTTTCGTTGAGAATTTTGCACCCACATTGGGACGTCACCAGTTTTAGGTGAAAAACCACAAATCTAGACCTATGCTTATCTGGGGCTCAAGCTCGTAGCACTGACGGTTCTTCAACATGTCAAATCCTGCAGTGATACATATCCGAAAGACCCTGATTCTCACTTCTAAATGCAAAACGTTTTGGCAAAGGAGCATGCTTACTTCGGTTTAACGTGGTCATATGGCACGAGCAGTGCTCAAACGCAGATCTCCCGGTCATGAAGTGAAGGGAATGTCATTAGTTCGAGTGCTGTGTGTAACATAGCCGCGCCAGACTTACGTAAACATGGGTAGCAAGTGATATTACACCAAAATTATTGATAAACATGTGAAACACTAAATCTGTATGGACAAAGTAAAAATCCTGGTTTTTAAAAATATAGGTACATAAAGAAATCTTGTCAAAAGGAATACACGTGAAATATGAAAGTTCTATCACCATTTAAAAATCTATGATTATGGGAGCATAAAATCACTACCATGTACAAATTATCTTACAGCTTCATTTAAACACTTACGTATTTATTATAAATAGGTGTCTAGAGGTTTGTTTGTTATATTAGGGAATATACAAGCGTGAAATTACACTAGGTTTTGTATATATTTTTAACTATTACCTGATTAGGACATAGAATGCACTTACTCTAAAACATTTCTCCGATTCAATGTATTGTCAAGGCGCATATAGTTGTGGCTCGGAAACCCCATCCTATGGGCCATTAAGTCAAGTGTATTGGAATGAGATGTTCGTAGTTCAGAGGAACTGAAAAGGTCATTTCTCCCAAACAGATGTCTAAGTGGTGTAATCAAACTGTATCTGAAATGGGAAGGAAAATTCCTAATGATAACGAAGAATTATATCAATCAAAAACACTCAAGACATATTAGATCTACTGTATCTATTATCAACATTTATTCTTTGAATATCTGCTTGCTGGGTTCCATCCCTCACAGTTTAAAAGTTAAAGTCAAAATTACGAAAGCCATGTTAAATACGTCCACTCCACCTTACTCCCGTTTGGGTTTTTTTTTAGAAGAGGAAGGCATACATGTAACTATGCAAATTAGTGTGATTTATCTGAAATTGCGAAAAATTTTACTCAATACTGAAGTAAAATTTTATAAAAGAATACAAACATGTATCACAAAAATACATGTAAATTCCAATAAAAAAACATGTATAACAAAATACATGTAAAATAATACAAACAGTATAACCAAAATACATGTAAATTACAAATAAAAACATGTATAACAAAATAAGTAAATTACAATACAAACATGTATAACCAAAATACATGTACGATTACATACAAACATGTATACAAAATACATGTAAAGTACGAAATTAGAAAAAGAGATGATAGAAAATTCTTAGCTACCACAAAACAAATGTAAAGTATGGTAAAAATCACCAACTTGGCCTTGTAAGGGTCAATACAGTCCCACAAAGGAAAGATGTGTCTGAATACACACAGATTGACGCCTAGTGTGGAAAGATTACATAACGCCTAACGCTAACTGTGCACGGTACCCAAGGCCTCGTCCAATCAGCGGCCAGGAAACCTCACTAAACGGGAGGTTACCCACGGGTTTAAATTCGGTAACAAAAGGGTAATTAAAGATCATATAACCAAAATTCCATCGTCGACATAAAAACAGTTATGTGCATAACTTACATTTATTTTCCTCTTATTTTTACGTCACCTGAGTTAACTCAGTGGGTCAGCGTCCGTCCTCATACAGACACAGATAAGCTTCATTTAAAGTCGGCAAGTCATATACATGTAACAAAATAACATAAGCTCCAGAGAGCTTCTCAGACCGACATAAACGTAAATACACCCGGGATATACGCTTTATACAGAAAACAACATAAGATAATATAGGTAAAGCAGTATCATTTAATTTTATTTCACGTGATCACCTAGCACCGATTCTCATTGGTTAAAGCACCTTTTAAGAATTGAGGTGAATTTTCGATCACATACCTGAACAACAAGTAAAGCCTATATGAACATTATTTTGTTGTTGTAATATAAAATTAAATGATAAGAAATAAATCTTATATTTTTTCGGGTGATATGCAGGTTATCACCGAGATTTTAGACGGTAAAACTTTCGCGCATTGATGAGTTTTACCGTCTAAAATTCGGTGATACCTGCATCACCCGAAAAAATATAAGATTCATTTCTTATATAAATAAGCATGCATAATATATAAAACGTGTCAAGCATATGAAAACAAGAGGTCTACAGATACAGTAAGAAAATGCGGTTGTTATAAAAGGCATATTTTAGGGCAGTTAAAGACATTGTAAAGCACAGGTTAAGAAAAATATATATAGACACACACATGTGTACACAAGTATTTACATGTATAGCACACAATGTGGAAAATCAGCAAGCCAACACAGGACACACTCTCTAGAGACACAAAGCAAACAGAACTACATATAACACAACATATAAATAAATAAACAAAATAAAAATGAACAAAATAAAAATGA
>CAJDSM010014015.1:13003-24729 GCA_903981925.1 Ostrea lurida | reverse complement strand
TTGAAATTGATCAAAATAAAAATGAACAAAATAAAATAAAATAAAGAACAACTCAAAAGGAAACAGGTTGTCAAGAAGACTAGCATCAGAAAAATAAGCCCATATGAAACTAACACTGAACATATACAGATAGTTAACAATTCATCATTTTTTACTTCTACACGCTAAATAGTAATACGTATTATGCCTCAAGAATTGTTTAAATCTTTCATGTATGACAGAACAATTTTTCCTATACATCCTTCCGCGGTAAAACGTAATCCCCTTTAATAATTCATGTCAGTAAATATTAATTGAAATAAAACACATACAGGTAATGATATGCACCTCTTCCGCTTAGAGCTTTTTTACAAAACACTGAGGACAATGTACAAACTGTATCTCTAATGCTTCATACATGTACCTGGAATCTTCACCAAAGTATTTTTGTATCAGCAAGTTGGCAAACACCTTTGTCAGTGACCCAATTCCAAACAACGTATCTGTGGTCACTGGCTCTTTTGTTTCTAGGTCTTTGACTCCAAAAGCCTCGGAAAACACCACCTGTCCATCCTTCACTACCGACACCGCCATTCCTGGGTTCAAAGTTTGACGACACTGGCTGAAGACCGACCTCAGCGTCGACTGAACATTGGATTTAGTGTTAATTTCGGCCAGAGTTGAGAAAGGAAAAAACAGTATCAGCAAGTAAATCCTCATATTGTCCAATTTAATGCATTCCATTAAATATGTTCAATACATGATGTACTATGATAATTATACGGTAACGTAAGGTATGTGTAAATTACAATCAATCTAGTTATTTAGCATATTTATGTCATTAACCAGAGACCGTGGGATCTGGTTTCAGAATCAAGTTTGATTGTTGAATACATTTTCAATATTTAGTTCTGCTTATGTACTTAAAAGGTGTAAGGCCTGCACATATGTACTAGAATTACCATCATGGGACATACAGAAAGTTATTTTGCAAAATAATATCTTATTGTTGCAGAGGAATAGATGAATGTTAATGTTGATGTTTTCGTAATATTATAATTTTATGGAAATTAAAATTTAATTGCTCAGTGATGAATGGAAATTAATTATACATCGTGACCATTTCTAATTGTGGCTCAGGTTTAATACATTTCAACAAATTACCTTTACATTTCTAAATTCATAACTAAATGCAAGCTTTGTCATTGTGCGTTTAACAGATGATGCTGTTTGTTGATTGAGACATAAAAATCCACTGACACCTGTCATATGGGGAGGTACACCGGTGCCTTAGTTAAAAACGTCGAACTTCGGTTACCTAACTTGCATCGGAATCGTCAACCCCAACAGCACAAAAGAGCACAGTGGGAATAAAAGACAGTCAAGTGAAATCAGAAAATGTAGTGTTTGTTTCGACACGTGTATTTTTGCAAACATTCGAATTCATTAGAATACAGATATGGCCAAGATTACACTATAACTTATCAAGTTGAAAATGGCATCATAGACGATTGTACGGAATCACAAACTCTACACAAGAATCTGCTCCATTATTTATCTTCTACATGTAAATTCAAAGAGCAATGATTTATTTCAAACAGATTCATTCATACCAATCAAGCATAAAATAAAACATAAAACACAAAATGTGTGCAAGTTGAAAGAAATGTTTGACCATCTTGGACCTCATTGTCTTATTCAGGTGATCGCAAGGAGGACGTATTAACCCACTCACCAGCGGCTGTTTGTTTTACCAACGCAAGCAGTATGTCGGCAGTAGTGGTTTACAATCCAACTCGCTACAGTAGAAGATCCCGTAGAAGATAAATACATGTAGATGTAGGACGAAATGTTGAGGGTGGGTTTCATTGAGACTGTTATAGTTTTTGATGTGTTTAACACGGTGGTAACACGTGCGTTTTCAAATAACAATCATAAACCTTTATGGCTGAGTATGAATAAAATTACATGCTACATGTACCTAACGTCGAATACTTTGGTATTAATATGAGGACAAATGCTTTTGTGATCATAGGAACCGGTGATTTTTTCTTTAATAATGATAGTAGGGGTCCATACAACACCCCAACACCCCCATATAAAAGTACAAGGAATTAAACAAATTTTAACTCAAAACGTCGATCCATGATTGATTATTTGTTCGTTTTTCGTCCGTTGAGAGTATTCATTCAATATGGAGAGTCACCATTGCCAGTGAAGGGCTGCAATTTTAGACCTAAATGCTTAGCACTCATGGCTTTTAGCAGTGAGGGTGTTTTTGCGTGCCACATATGCTGCGACACGGTACCTTCGTTTTTAAGGTCCCGTGATTCTTACTTCTAAATGCCGAGCTCATGGCGGCGGAGCAATCACTTCCTATTTTAACGTCTTAGGTTTGACGCGTCCGCTCCGAGCACGGGGTTCGAACTCGCGAGGCAAGAGCTTTACTGAGCCACAGCGATGGGTCAAAATGTCGATTCAAAATAACTCTGAAATTCTGCTTTTATCGTCACCCACCCCGAAATTCTTCCTGGTCCAGTAATTTCAATATTTATGCCATTACAATCCTCATCGATGCGTATAACCCAAAATATTTGGTAGTTTTTCGCGACCACTTTTCGACTCATTCCCTAGTTTGTCTACGTAGCCATGAACAACGTCATTTCCGGTATGCTGGTTAAACAGATATCAGATATGACATTCGATTTTCAAAGTTATATGTGAAAAATAAGGGACAAGGATATGTTGGTCGTTTCTCTGTGTTTCTTTGGAAATTACTTAGAGTATTTAAATTTTTGCGGCCGATTCAAATGATGTTTGCATCAAAATTATGTACAAAAAAAAAAGTATTTAGTATAGATCCCTACTGTCATTACTACCGACAAATTACCGGTTCCTATGCCATGATTGATACATGGAATCTATGAATAAGGAAACATCTAGAATCTTTCAACTATGTCTTGAACTGATCCTGTTTCCAAATGATAATCTAGAATCTTCATGGCCTAGTGTTCATGGTAGAAGGAATTCCAAAGCTCATCGATATATTAATGAATAATTTTAAAATAACATGACGATTTGATTTTCATTAAAATCTTTATTTATATCTTTCTCATAAATATATTACCGTACATTCATTCATCCGATTCAAATACAAACTGATCTTCCAATCTACCTAAGGTGGTGGGGGAACGCCGGCTTTCATGAAATCGGCATCTTCAAACTGATTTATATTGACACTTTCGATTAAATTCGTAACTCGTTGTTCCCTAAATTTCATTGTGCTTATTTCAAAAGCATGTTCAATAAGTCCCTTTGGTATCATGTAAAACCTTGGTTTAGTGGAATCTCTCCGTTTTAATGTAAACTGGCCGAGTCCATAGTGTAGTTCAAGTTGACCCATATTATCAACGATATTCAGTGTCCCGTAAAGGTCGTTACTATATTGGCCGACGAAATCCGATATAGGACGCTTTAGTGGTACTTCCGTTATCACGGGTATTCCTTTAGGTGGTGGCGGGGTTTTCCATGGACTTGGAAAAGAACACAGAAGGGTGGAGTTCAGCCAAGGTGCTTCCTTGTGGTAAAGGTCGGCGATGTAGGAACTAAGGGTGGTCCTGAAAAAGTCATTTCTATCTTCTCCTGTCATGGCGATGAAAATGCCTAATTTCGATTGCGGAAATAATGTCATTATTGTGCTGTAACCAGGGACATCACCAGTCTGTTCAAGCATTTTCCAGCCTGAAACAATATCAAAGAAATCTTGCTTCAATTACTGATCCTCCTTATGCTGGTTTGCCTAGCTACATGTACATGTATATGCCAAAATATATCATAACTTACGAGATTGATCACTAATCGTCATCTTTACTTTTACATACAGTTTATGTAATTTTAACCTTTTTTGGCGAGGACAATATTATTTTCACATCAACAAACCAAAAACAAAACAAACAAAACATTACTCTTACCTCTATACATCCCAGTTTTGAACCCAATTCCGACTCCAGTATGACTACGTGACACAGGAACTCCTTCCGCTTTTGAAAAGTAGTCATCAACACTCGGTGACTGTATCCTATTCCACGGTTTGTATATACTAGATAAATCTTCACTATCAACCAGTGGTAACAGGCCGCCTGGTAGGGTACCATTGCCAAGTAAAAACAACATCAAATTCGCCATGTCCCTACCGCTACTCATAACACAAGATTCTCCACAGAAACGGGTCCATTTCCTGAAATAGTGTGTTATTGGAGGATTATAGAAGCCCTCTCACAAAATGTGCTATGACCAAGACAAAAACATTCTTTCTGCCTATACACAAAAAGATCGCAAATAAAAATGCAAGTTTGATTAACCATAGATACACAATAGTTTATGCAATAACATAAGACAATTTTTGATGATAGTTGTTCGACAAGCGGATGAACTGTACATGAACATTCAAAACTGAAGATAACGTTTTTATGGTTACTAGTGCTGGGATATTTGATCTTCAGACACCTTTTTCATAAAATATTCAAACAGTAACCATAGCAACTTTATCTACAGGTGTGAATTTTCATGTACAATTTTCTAAATTCAGTCGTAAATACATGGATCAAAGACAGAGAACATACCGAAAATAAGACAAGAGCAAAGAAACAAATATACCTCATAAAATCATATTGAACAGGGTACATAGACCCCTGGTCGTTCACATAGCCCCGTGCCACGTCATGGATAAGTGGGTTGAATGTTGTAAAGAAATTAGTTGACGTCATTCTAAGGGGTGAGAGTATCTCGCTTGTGACCATATCCTCCCAAGGCCGACCGCTGATTTCCTCAGAAATTTTGGCAATGATTCCATACATTAAATCATTGTAATAATAACTGTCTCGAAATCGACCTTTGGGGTCCATTTCATGTACTCTCCTAAAACAGAAAGAAGGCTTTATTTACTTACGAATGAACTTCAAGCTACTGAAGTCTTTATGTCCAATCGCAATATCCTTTTATTACTTTAAACTTAAAAATGTAAAGACAAAGATAACGAACAGTGACCAATTTCGTAAGTCCCAAGTAGAATACAGAACACGAGTTGGGCAAACACGGACCTCTGGACACACCAGAGGTGGGATCAGGTGCCTAGGAGGAGTAAGCATCCCCTGTTGACCGGTCACACCCGCCGTAAGCCCATTGTCTTGACCAGGTAAACGGAGTAATCCGTAGTCAAATCAATATATGAAAAATATAATAAAATAAAATATATTATTGCAGTTTGATTGGTTGGAAGTTCACTAGATACTACTTACACCAAGATTTTATCTCTGGTCATCGTATCGTCCAGACGAAGGAATTTGTGGTTCTCAAACCCCATTCTGTGCGTCATCAGATCCAGAAGAGTGGAATATCGGGACCGCAGATAAGAGTGTTTGAATAGCCCTTTGTGTTGGAAATAGTTTCTTAGGGTCGTGTCGACACCTTTCTCCCTGTATCAAAATTTTAAAAAACAACAACAATGTTTCATTGTAGTTTTACATTGAAAGTAAGAAAAACTATTCAGAAATGATAAATCACGTGGTATCTAGCATGTACAGTGTATTTAGGGTAGTCGGCAGTTTGAATGAATCATACACAGTGCTTTTTAAAAATTTTTTTTTTTTAAAATTAAGACATTGCTAGTTATTGCTGATAGTGTTTACACCTAAAGTTCAGTGAGATGACAAATATTAGTGACGGCTTGTTTCGCAAATATTTTCAAATAATTTCACCTATAGCTAGTACACCAATTGCAATCATATCAAGATGAAATATTACCTGCATGTCAACACTATTTTTACGGACAACAATATTTTATTTTGAGACAGCAGAATAATGCATCATGCTCGCCAATATAGATTTTCTTATTGCAACTAAGATAAAGTGCATTTCATTGAGAGTATCATGGACGATGACGAGTTTACGAAGTCTCCACTTTCATCCGTATCCAATATTCACATGGAAATACGATTTTTACTTTGGGATAATGGAAGTTACTGATTAATGAGATGTTCCATTATCTTACCTGTACAATAACTTCCTGATATCAGAGATTTTAGTACAATAAGAAGTTCCGCCTCCTTATCTGTACAATAACTTCCTGATATCGGAGATTTTAGTACATAAGAAGTTCCGCCTCCTTATCTGTAACAATAACTTCCTGATATCGGAGATTTTAGTACATTAAGAAGTTCCGCCTCATTATATGTACCTAACTTCCCTGATATTGGAGGTTTTGGTACAATATAGCGCTCCAACTCCTTACCCGAAAAAAACTTCCTGATATTGGAGGTTATTGTACTTCATGAAGCTTCAACTCCCTAGCTGTATAATAACATCCTGGTATTGGACCGTAAGAACACCACTTTCTTACCTGTTCAATGAATTTTAGTTACATGTATTAGAGGTTATTATAAAGCAAGAAGCTTGGTCTCCTTTATGTGCTAAGAACAACTGCCAATAACAAGCTTCAATGTTTCGTTGAGTGTTCTGTGTGTAAAATAAAATGTAAATGAAGTTAAGAATGGATACTGTAGCAATACTAGTATCATTTCCGATTTTGAATACGAGATTAGAAAAATCTGTCGAATGAATTAAGTCTAAATTATTTGGGTTCATATCTTGCAATAGTATACAGAGTGTACATGTACAGTGTACAATACACTGGGAAACATGTTCGTCCCTTTCACCTTCGGTGTTTTAGAGCACATTTAAGACAGGGTGAATTCATGATAATTGATTGTTACTGTGTCTGGGCAAATTGAAAACGGGATGAAGCGGTTTAGAAGTGCACAATGTTGGGGAGTGGGGGGTGTCACGGGTCGAAAATTACGCTGTATAGAGTAAATGAATATTACTCATAATAATATCTATGTAGTGCATTATTCTATTCATACATTAACTTTTAAAACAATATGTAAATCTATTCATTCTATGTTATTTCTTAACTTGTTTGCAATGAGCAATGGTTAGAATTAAAATCAGAAGTTGGGTAATGCGCGCAGTATCCAAATACATGTACTATTTCATATACTGTTTAAATTTAATAAGTAATTGTTGGGGGAAATATATCTATTGTTATATTCATTTATTGTAACGAGATTATTCAATTTACTTTCGCTTTACTTTACTATACATTTACTTCCGGAAGAAACAACTACTTCCGGTGAAAATTCAAAGACTTGGACGGATCACATTTAGTTTTGATTAAATGTTGAAAGTTGTTTTGTTTTTCCATTTATTATTTTTTTCATGAGGTTTAAATTTTTTCAGTGATTTTATCAATATTGATCTTTTAAGTCGTCAACTTGTTAAATTTAGGGGGGAAATATCATAGAAATAATTTTCTATTCAGTGAAGTCCTACCGTAAGCCATCGCTTTTCCTCATAATCGTAAGTGTCAACAGATTTGCAAAAATTTGAGACAAGGATCCAATTCCAAACATGGTGTTGATGTTCACAGGAGTTAAAGGATTATCCTTATCCTTGACCCCGATTGCATGGGTGTACTGAATTTGTCCATCTTTCACGACGGCCACAACTATTCCAGGATTGACCCCTGTACGACATGTCCGGTAAGCATTTTCTAGGGTTGTCGTGAGGTACATTCTTAATAGCTGGTTGCACTGACATGTCCAAAAAAGAGTCAAAACGAGGAAAAATTGAAGAGCCGCCATGGCTAGCGATAGTGCTGAGGTGTTTTCCTCACGTACTTTGCCTGAATTGCTAATATATACGTCGGTTTTAATATATTCTCATAATTATGCATTTCTGCAAAACTTGTCAACAGTTAAGCCTGCCATTATGTTTGACAGCCGAGATGGTGATACCATTAAGAAATATGGTTTTTTTTTATTTTCGGCGTTAATATAACTGAGAATAACACTCTACTTTGTTCGAGTAATGACGTATTTTCGGCCCCACCCTTTTAATGAAGATTTAAGAACATTATGAACCAAAATGTTTCATAAATTTCTTTAGTCTAGATTTTCAAGACGTTTCCATTCCAATATCTTAGATCCAGTACAAAAATAATTACTCGTCCGTATATGATAGACACGAAATTAGATATTTTAAAATTTAAACAAAAAATCGACAAATTGAAAGCTCTGAAGCCATTCACGTTCTATGATATTTGTGCGGTTCCCAAAAATGACTACGATTTATTAAAAAATAAAATTTCCATTTTGAATGAGAATTTGGTACCGAAATGTCAAATATGTTGAATTTATGGGGGTAAAAAATAATGTGTTGATATTTTTTTTTATTTTTTTTTTGGCTTGGGTAAAATAATAATTTATTGTTGTTTCGGGGTTTGTTTGGTTTTTTTTTATTTGGTGTAAACGATATAAAAATATTGCATGCAAGTAAGAGTAACATTTAAAATTATCAACCCTAGAAAATCTTTGTCGACCATACCGATGCGATGCAAGCATGTTTACGGATAAGAAGCAGCCATATTTATGTTATCATTCCATCATGATTTTTATACTTGTGATGTGCAATTTCAGATTTGGAAAAATTAGAAAAGTTTCAGCTACATGCTGCAAGAATTGTAACCGGTTTGTCTATTTTGGCATCAAAAGAATCTTTATACTTTGAAACGGGTTGGGAACCTTTGAACGAAAGGAGAAGAAAAGCGAAATTAATCACAATGTATAAAATGCATCATAACACAGTGCCTCAAAATTTATGTGATACTATAGTCAATTTTAGGAAATATGTTCAATACAGCACTCGAAATGAAGAAAAATTATATAATACCAAAATGTATAACCGAAATTTTAGAAGAAATCTTTCATCTCAGATGTAATCTGTAAATGGAATGCTTTACCAAATGAGGTAACAAAATCTTCGTCAATCAGTCAATTTAGGAGAAGCATATCTAATATGTCAACAATAGCACTGCTCCAAAGCATTTCAATTTTGGAAAACGCCAGTTAAATATTATTCAAACAAAGCTGAGGCATAATTGTGTATTAAATTATGACTTGTTTAGAAAAAACATTATCGACACACCTAATTGTTTATTGGAAACAAGAAGATGCCTACCACTTTTTCTTTACTTGTAAAAAATATTTTAATGCAAGACATGTTATGTTTGACTAATTGTTTGCTTTAGAAGAGTTATCTATTATAGATACAAATACTTTGCTTTGGGGACATGAAAACTTGCATTATGATATTAAATGTAAAAAAAAATTCTGCAGTTCAAAACTATATATCTATGTCAGATAGATTTAATTAATTTGTCAATTTATAATATAGTATACTTATTACATATTAATACATTTGTATTTATATTATATTCAAGGTGAGAACCTCGTAAGTTGTCAGAACTTGTGTTCAAACCTTTTGTATATGTTCGTATATATATACAATAAAATATGTTCAAATCACATTACTTGTGAGGGAAAAAAAATATTGAAATTTGGAACAACGTGCAGAATTGGTCAAATTGTCTGTAAACACATGTCGCAGAATTTAAAGAATGTTCGGATGAAGTAACAGATCGTGAAGCCATTTTACAAAATCCAATCTAAGTATGGACGTCATACCAAGATACAATTAGAATATGTTCTGATGATTTATGAGTTTTAAGCGCAAACAACGACTACGAACTTGAGGAAAATATTGCACCATTCTTGAACCTACATTTCAGATTTAACCAGTGTTACATAAAGAGACGGACATATCATAGTTATTTGATAGTATTTTGATGTATGTTGATATACATGTACGTTGGGGGTCGATGAGTATATGCTTCCGTCAGAAAAGATTCGACTGCCTGTATGTAAATGCTAAATAGAGAGTGGAACATGTACTGTTACATGTATATTGTTCTAAACGAGACGGACCCTCGCTCATTATCTGATGTTACGTCATACATGTTGCTATCTTGCAAAATATTTTTTAAATCATTGTAATGATATCGACAGTTATTTTTCTTCTGTAGATGTATTTTTTTCCAATTGAGAGAACTTTTTTTTTAATTAGTAAACGGTATCCATGCAAAAATAAATAAATTGATGTTAAGAGACGAATTTGTTAAATAGAGAATGCAATTATCAAGAATTAGAGACGAAACAACATTATATTTTGTGGTTTTATCATCATGAACTCTTTGATTGCTTGAGTTGTTTTAGAAGGATACCGTACCGGCGTACATGTGTTTCAACCATTATACAGTTGTATTCAGCATCTATGTTTCTGCATATTAATCATGCTTTGCATGGGATGAGAATTCTGAATCTCGGAGCAGCCATTCATAATTCATGTCTGGGAATTTACATTCAACTTCGGCCGGCTCTAGCATTTAATATGAACCTCGGTGACACTGCCGCTCGCTTCAAATAATTGATTTAAAATGTTAAACTAACTCTCTATCACTATTAATGTTGCATTACTTAATCTCAACCGAGATTAGGGGGGGGGGGGGTCGTCCTGCAATTCAAGAATGCATTCTTACCATTCAGTATTATCACCTTAAAAAAAGTGGGGAGAGGGGCAATCTGTTAACATATTTTACTTTGCATGTGAAAATAGCAGAAATTGAATATTGTCAAAAAAGTGGAGTGGTAGTCGCTGGCTCTCTATTCCTTGTACGTTGGTATATGAAGTACACATACGATTTTTTTGGAGTGCGAATCTGTCGACATTTGATAACAATGAACGTTCATATAACTTTGTAAATTAACAGTACAATCAACAAACAATGGTCTTAATTGTATAACGCTTGCATATTACTAATTAATGAAGAAAGATGTTACAGGAGAGAGAGAGAGAGAGAGAGAGAGAGAAGATGAGGAGAGAGAGAGAGAGAGAGAGAGAGAGAGAGAGAGAGAGAGAGAGAGAGAGAGAGAGAGAGAGAGAGAGAGAGAGAGAGAGAGAGAGAAGAGAAACACTGGCAGACGCCATATAAATAAAGTGGTGGCAGCCGCCAGTTATTCCATACCCTGGCACCTACCGACTTCCGTAGAATCACGGTGAGGCCAAAACGAAGTTTCTTCGAATACGTTGTGAAGTGGCGCATGGGTCTCTTGTTTAATCGATGGTGTGTCATCTGCAAGCAAGTTCATAATACTCTATTTAAATACATAAATCATCAAATTCTCAAAGTAAATTGATCATGGAATTGCTGCATACATTATTGGGGTACCATGGTTAATAATTTATATGCACTATGAAAATTCAGAAAATACGAATTATTGTAGTATAATGATTGACTTGCATCAAAATAACGGTACGATTACAAACTGTGCTCGTTTTCTTTTGCGTGATACGTTTGAACCAAATATACATGTAGGGGTTGTAGGAAAGGGCATGGATAATTAAATATATAGGTCTATGCTGCAGTCAGTCAGCCTGGTTGAAATAAGGGAACCGACGTTCATTGTAAGCATGAAAAAACGGAGGAAATCTCGAAAGTCCTATCCATGTATAGGCCTATAGAATACAAAATGAAGGAGTTGGGTAAAAACACGGACCCCCCGACATTCTAGAGATTGGATCAGGTGATTAAGACGGAGTACTGATCAATTAGAATCAGTATGTACACTTGGTATGAAAACACCGTAAGAAAGCAGTTGACCCGATGAAATGTATACTGGATCTTTTTGTTGATTAAGAAAAAAGCCAAATTTATTTATTTTTTTTTAAATCGGGTTACTGATAAGGTCGAGGGCCTCTTGTTTTATTCAAAGCGTGTAATTTCATCGAAGTGC
>CAJDSM010014015.1:0-12978 GCA_903981925.1 Ostrea lurida | reverse complement strand
AGTCTTTATGTCCAATCCAATATCCTTTTATTACTTTAAACTTAAAAATGTAAAGACAAAGGATAACGACAGTGACCAATCTCGTAAGTCCCAATAGAATACAGAACACGAGTTGGGCAAACACGGACCTCTGGACACACCAGAGGTGGGATCAGGCCTAGGAGGAGTAAGCATCCCTGTTGACCGGTCACACCCGCCGTAAGCCCATTGTCCTTGACCAGGTAAACGGAGTAATTCCGTAGTCAAATTAATATTATGAAAAATATAATAAAATAAAATATATTATTGCAGTTTGATTGGTTGGAAGTTCACTAGATACTACTTACACCAAGATTTTATCTCTGGTCATCGTATCGTCCAGACGAAGGAATTTGTGGTTCTCAAACCCATTCTGTGCGTCATCAGATCCAGAAGAGTGGAATATCGGGACCGCAGATAAGCAGTGTTTGAATAGCCCCTTTGTGTTGGAAATAGTTTCTTAGGGTCGTGTCGACACCTTTCTCCCTGTATCAAAATTTTTAAAAAACAACAACAATGTTTCATTGTAGTTTTACATTGAAAGTAAGAAAAATATTCAGAAATGATAAATCACGTGGTATCTAGCATGTACAGTGTATTTAGGGTAGTCGGCAGTTTGAATGATCATACACAGTGCTTTTTAAAATTATTTTTTTTTAAAAATTAAGACATTGCTTAGTTATTGCTGATAGTGTTTACACCTAAGTTCAGTGAGATGACAAATATTAGTTGACGGCTTGTTTCGCAAATATATTTCAAATCATTTCACCTATAGCTAGTACACCAATTGCAATCATATCAAGATGAAATATTACCTGCATGTCAACACTATTTTTACGGACAACAATATTTTATTTTGAACAGCAGAATAATGCATCATGCTCGCCAAATATAGTTTTCTTATTGCAACTAAGATAAAGTGCATTTCATTGAGAGTATCATGGACGATGACGAGTTTACGAAGTCTCACCTTCATCCGTATCCAATATTCACATGGAAATACGATTTTTACTTTGGGATAATGGAAGTTATGATTAATGAGATGTTCCATTACCTTACCTGTACAAATAACTTCCTGATATCAGAGATTTTAGTACAATAAGAAGTTCCGCCTCCTTATCTGTACAATAACTTCCTGATATCGGAGATTTTAGTACATTAAGAAGTTCCGCCTCCTTATCTGTACAATAACTTCCTGATTCGGAGATTTTAGTACATTAAGAAGTTCCGCCTCATTATATGTACCATAACTTCCCTGATATTGGAGGTTTTGTACAATTAGCGCTCCAACTCCTTACCCGAAAAAAACTTCCTGATATGGAGGTTATTGTACTTCATGAAGCTTCAACTCCCTAGCTGTATAATAACATCCTGGTATTGGACCGTAAGAACACCACTTTCTTACCTGTTCAATGAATTTTAGTTACATGTATTAGAGTTATTATAAAGCAAGAAGCTTGGTCTCCTTTATGTGCTAAGAACAACTGCCAATAACAAGCTTCAATGTTTCGTTGAGTGTTCTGTGTGTAAAAATAAAATGTTAAATGAAGTTAAGAATGGATACTGTAGCAATACTAGTATCATTTCCGATTTGAATACGAGATTAGAAAAATCTGTCGAATGAATTAAGTCTAAATTTTTTGGGTTCATATCTTGCAATTGTATACAGAGTGTACATGTACAGTGTACAATACACTGGGAAACATGTTCGTCCCTTTCACCTGCGTGTTTTAGAGCACATTTAAGACAGGGTGAATTCATGATAATTGATTGTTACTGTGTCTGGGCAAATTTGAAAACGGGATGAAGCGTTTAGAAGTGCACAATGTTGGGGAGTGGGGGGTGTCACGGGTCGAAATTACGCTGTATAGAGTAAATGAATATTACTCATAATAATATCTATGTAGTGCATTATTTATTTCATACATTAACTTTTTAAAACATATGTAAATCTATTCATTCTATGTTATTTCTTAACTTGTTTGCAATGAGCAATGGTTAGAATTAAAATCAGAAGTTGGGTAATGCGCGCAGTATCCAAATACAATGTACTATTTCATATACTGTTTAAATTTAATAATAATGTGAATTGTGGTGAAGGAATATATCTATTGTTATATTCATTTATTGTAACGAGATTATTCAATTTACTTTCGCTTTACTTTACTTACATACTTCCGGAAGAAACAACTACTTCCGGTGAAAATTCAAAGACTTGACGGATCACATTTGAGTTTTGATTAAATGTTGAAAGTTGTTTTTGTTTTTCCATTTATTATTTTTTTCATGAGGTTTAAATTTTTTCAGTGATTTTATCAATATTGATCTCTTTTAAGTCGTCAACTTGTTAAATTTAGGGGGGAAATATCATAGAAATATTTTTCTATTCAGTGAAGTCCTACCGTAAGCCATCGCTTTTCCTCATAATCGTAAGTGTCAACAGATTTGCAAAAATTTGAGACAAGGATCCAATTCCAAACATGGTGTTGATGTTCACAGGAGTTAAAGGATTATCCTTATCCTTGACCCCGATTGCATGGGTGTACTGAATTGTGTCCATCTTTCACGACGGCCACAACTATTCCAGGAATGACCCCTGTACGACATGTCCGGTAAGCATTCTTCTAGGGTTGTCGTGAGGTACATTCTTAATAGCTGGTTGCAATGACATGTCAAAAAAGAGTCAAAACGAGGAAAAATGAAGAGCCGCCAATGGCTAGCGATAGTGCTGAGGTGTTTTCCTCACGTACTTTGCCTGATTGCTAATATATACGTCGGTTTTAATATATTCTCATAATTATGCATTTCTGCAAAACTTGTCAACGTTAAGCCTGCCATTATGTTTGACAGCCGAGAGGTGATACCATTAAGAAATATGGTTTTTTTTTATTTTCGGCGTTAATATAACTGAGAATAACACTCTACTTTGTTTCGAGTAATGACGTATTTTCGCCCCACCCCTTTTAATGAAGATTTAAGAACATTATGAACCAAAATGTTTCATAAATTCTTTAGTCTAGATTTTCAAGACGTTTCCATTCCAATATCTTAGATCCAGTACAAAAATAATTACCGTCCGTATATGATAGACACGAAATTAGATATTTTAAAATTTAAACAAAAAATCGACAAATTGAAAGCTCTGAAGCCATTCACGTTCTATGATATTTGTGCGGTTCCCAAAAATGACTACGATTTATTAAAAAATAAAATTTCCATTTTGAATGGATTTGTACCGAAATGTCAAAATATGTTGAATTTATGGGGGTAAAAAATAATGTGTTGATATTTTTTTTTTTTTTTTTTGGCTTGGGTAAAATATAATTTATTGTTGTTCGGGGTTTGTTTGGTTTTTTTTTATTTGGTGTTAACGATATAAAAATATGCATGCAAGTAAGAGTAACATTTAAAATTATCAACCCTAGAAAATCTTTGTCGACCATACCGATGCGAAGCAAGCATGTTTACGGATAAGAAGCAGCCATATTTATGTTATCATTCCATCATGATTTTTATACTTGTGATGTGCAATTTCAGATTTTGGAAAAAATTAGAAAAAGTTCAGCTACATGCTGCAAGAATTGTAACCGGTTTGTCTATTTTGGCATCAAAAGAATCCTTATACTTTGAAACGGGTTGGGAACCTTTGAACGAAAGGAGAAGAAAAGCGAAATTAATCACAATGTATAAAATGCATCATAACACAGTGCCTCAATATTTATGTGATACTATAGTCAATTTTAGGAAATATGTTTCAATACAGCACTCGAAATGAAGAAAATTATATAATACCAAAATGTATAACGAAATTTTTAAGAAACTTTCATTCCAGATGTAATCTGTAAATGGGATGCTTTACCAAATGAGGTAACAAAATCTTCGTCAATCAGTCAATTTAGAAGAAGCATATCTAATATTGTCAACAATAGCACTGCTCCAAAGCATTTCAATTTTGGAAAACGCCAGTTAAATATTATTCAAACAAAGCTGAGGCATAATTGTGTATTAAATTATGACTTGTTTAGAAAAACATTATCGACACACCTAATTGTTTATGTGGGAAACAAGAAGATGCCTACCACTTTTTCTTTACTTAAAAATATTCTAATTCAAGACATGTTATGTTTGACAAATTGTTTGCTTTAGAAGAGTATCTATTATAGATACAAATACTTTGCTTTGGGACATGAAAACTTGCTATGATATTAAATGTAAAAAAATTTCTGCAGTTCAAAACTATATATCTATGTCAGATAGATTTAATTAATTTGTCAATTTATAATATAGTATACTTATTACATATTAATACATTTGTATTTATATTATATTCAAGGTGAGAACCTCAGAAGTTGTCAGAACTTGTGTTCAAACCTTTTGTATATGTTCGTATATATATCAATAAAATATGTTCAAATCACATTATTTGTGAGGAAAAAAAATATTGAAATTTGGAACAACGTGCAGAATTGGTCAAATTGCTGTAAACACATGTCGCAGAATTAAAGAATGTTCGGATGAAGTAACAGATCGTGAAGCCATTTTACAAAATCCAATCTAAGTATGGAACGTCATACCAAGATACAATTAGAATATGTTCTGATGATTTATGAGTTTTAAGCGCAAACAACGACTACGAACTTGAGGAAAAATATTGCACCATTCTTGAACCTACATTTCAGATTTAACCAGTGTTACATAAAGAGACGGACATATCATAGTTATTTGAAGTATTTTGATGTATGTTGATATACATGTACGTTGGGTCGATGAGTATATGCTTCCGTCAGAAAAGATTCGACTGCCTGTATGTAAATGCTAAATAGAGAGTGGAACATGTACTGTTACATGTATTTTGTTCTAAACGAGACGGACCCTCGCTCATTATCTGATGTTACGTCATACATGTTGCTATCTTGCAAAATATTTTTTTAAATCATTGTAATGATATCGACAATTATTTTTCTTCTGTAGATGTATTTTTTTCCAATTGAGAGAACTTTTTTTTTAATTAGTAAACGGTATCCATGCAAAAATAAATAAAATTGATGTTAAGAGACGAATTTGTTAAATAGAGAATGCAATTATCAAGAATTAGAGACGAAACAACAATTATATTTTGTGGTTTTATCATCATGAACTCTTTGATTGCTTGAGTTGTTTTAGAAGGATACCGTACCGGCGTACATGTTTTCAACCATTATACAGTTGTATTCAGCACTATGTTTCTGCATATTAATCATGCTTTGCATGGGATGAGAATTCTGAATCTCGGAGCAGCCATTCATAATTCATGTCTGGGAATTTACATTCAACTTCGGCCGGCTCTAGCATTTAATATGAACCTCGGTGACACTGCCGCTCGCTTCAAATAATTGATTTAAAATGTTTAAACTAACTCTCTATCACTATTAATGTTGCATACTTAATCTCAACCGAGATTAGGGGGGGGGGGTCGTCCTGCAATTCAAGAATGCATTTTACCATTCAGTATTATCACCTTAAAAAAAGTGGGAGAGGGGCAATCTGTTAACATATTTTACTTTGCATGTGAAAATAGCAGAAATTGAATATTGTCAAAAAAGTGGAGTGGTAGTCGCTGGCTCTCTATTCCTTGTACGTTGGTATATGAAGTACCAATACGATTTTTTTGGAGTGCGAATCTGTCGACATTTGATAACAATGAACGTTCATATAACTTTGTAAATTAACAGTACAATCAACAAACAATTGTCTTAATTTATAAACGCTTGCATATTTACTAATTAATGAAGAAAGATGTTACGGAGAGAGAGAGAGAGAGAGAGAGAGAGAGAGAGAGAGAGAGAGAGAGAGAGAGAGAGAGAGAGAGAGAGAGAGAGAGAGAGAGAGAGAGAGAGAGAGAGAGAGAGAGAGAGAGAGAAGAGAGAGAGAGGAGGAGAGAGAGAAAAAAACCCCCAAAAACTTGGGGGGGGGGCCAGGGACGCAGACGCCATATAAATAAAGTGGTGGCAGCCGCCAGTTATTCCATACCCTGGCACCTACCGACTTCCGTAGAATCACGGTGAGGCCAAAACGAAGTTTCTTCGAATACGTTGTGAAGTGGCGCATGGGTCTCTTGTTTCAATCGATGGTGTGTCATCTGCAAGCAAGTTCATAATACTCTATTTAAATACATAAATCATCAAATTCTCAAAGTAAATTGATCATGGAATTGCTGCATACATTATTGGGGTACCATGGGTTAATAATTTATATGCACTATGAAAATTCAGAAAATACGAATTATTGTAGTATAATGATTGACTTGCATCAAAATAACGGTACGATTACAAACTGTGCTCGTTTCTCTTTTGCGTGATACGTTTGAACCAAATATACATGTAGGGGTTGTAGGAAAAGGGCATGGATAATTAAATATATAGGTCTATGCTGCAGTCAGTCAGCCTGGTTGAAATAAGGGAACCGACGTTCATTGTAAGCATGAAAAACGGAGGAAATCTCGAAAGTCCTATCCATGTATAGGCCTATAGAATACAAAATGAAGAGTTGGGTAAAACACGGACCCCCCCGACATTCTAGAGATTGGATCAGGTGATTAAGACGGAGTACTGATCAATTAGAATCAGTATGTACACTTGGTATGAAAAACACGTAAGAAAGCAGTTGACCCGATGAAATGTATACTGGATCTTTTTGTTGATTAAGAAAAAAGCCAAAATTTATTTATTTTTTTTTAAATCGGGTTACTGATAAGGTCCGAGGGCCTCTTGTTTTATTCAAAGCGTGTAATTTCATCGAAGTGCTTTATATCAGGAGGCAGTAACGCTGTTCATATAATATATAGTGTTACTCATTTATTTATTTTATTTTGACAAAAATTCTTCGACTGAACAGAAACTATTCATCAGACTATGCTATGTGTATGAGGACGTTTTAAAGCGAGGGTGCACTACGAACAAAAAAGTTGAAGTTGTAGGGTTATAACGGTCGTTTAAAGTCATCATTTCGCAAATTCTACGGTCGCTATAATGACTCTTGTTTGCGATTACAAATTATCACTAAGTTATATGTTGATTGATTTTTTCATACCTTTGTTAGATTGTCATTTCCTACTAGATTTGACGACGAGTAATCCCGTTTGCTATATTTCGACTAAGGGCTCACGGCGGTGTGACCGGTCAGCAGGGGATGCTTACTCCTCATTGCACCTGAACCTACCTTCGCTTTTGTCGGAGGTCCGTGTTGCCTACACGGTTTTTGTATATGTTGTTTTGGATTATGATTACGTTAACACGAGTTAACTTCGTTATTTAATACTATTGATAGTTGCATCAGGGTGAGGTAAAATAGCCCGTCTTCAGATTTGATCTCATTAACAACGTTTACTGGCGAGGCAATATTATCAAATTCAAAGACAGAGACGAGATACTCCCGAAGTGATGTTCTGGGATATTTTCTAAGATACAAGATTTTTAACCACTCACGAAATGGAAAGGTGGTGGGTTTTTTATAAAAAAAAATGTTGTTTTGTTTTCAAGTGTTCAGTAGAAATTAAAAAAAAAAGAAAATCACTAATGGGCACACCATTTAACATAATTCTTGATATGAACATGTCTGTCCTTTACAAGTTGCTGAGTCATGCAATGCAAAGGTCTTTTCCCCGGAATGATAGCAGTGTCCTTCTGGTTGTAGATTCCAAAACTCGAAAAGTGGTTAATTGAACCAAACTAAGTAGGCTTCCGTCACGATTTGACATTTAGCACGTTAAAATTGTGATTCCTTGAATAATTTTGCTTTAGTAAGCATATTGCACTTAAAGCAAGAGGGGAAAGTCAGAACTCTTTTAATGCATTTTTGTCGTTCAAATCAGAATTCAAACACAACTCGTCTAACTTCTTTTTGGTCTTGATTTTTCATATCATATAAATTCAACGTACGACTTATCTTATACGAGCCATTGCAGGTGTAACCGGTCGGCTGGGGATGCTCACTTCTCATCTTTGGTCCTCTATTTTTGGTGTGTCCCGGGGTCGGTGTTTGCCTAACTCTTAGTTTTGTAATTACATTAGTTATATGTGATTTATTACTGTTCGTTATCTTCGCCTTTTCATGAATATAGGTCAATATAGGTCAACCGTTTTACCCAAGAAAAGTTTATCAGCATGCAGCTAATTTTCCCCGGCCAGGAGCAGGCCTTTTTCTCGAGGTGAATTGAAATCTTACTGACATCCTCAATGATGTATATACCTCTATCGAGTATATTATACATGTACCGATGTAGTAACCACGGACACAAACATTACAACCAGAATTAAAGTTTAAATTTATGCACCGTTTAAAACCGGGGCCTATTTGTCCTCTTCTCTTTGGGCACGTTTGATTAAGACGACTCTAGTGATGCTAGTGTTTGATACGCGCATGTGCAATAGATGATGTCAGGCAAATGTCGATATTGTACTCTTTTTCATGAGGTCATAACATCTTGCCCTCACATGTACTGTAATTTCATCTACCTGTAAAATAAAATACGATTGAATCACGTGTCTTTGATACCTCTCCTGTAGCGATGATACGGACCGGAAATCTGCTGAGGTTTGACATCCCCCAGCAGTGGTGAATTTCAAAGTGGTGTGTTAATTAACATGATACTTCAAAAACATCAGGGAGAAGATTTTTACTGGCAGAAGACATATAAAAACAGCGATGGAGGAGACTGCTTTCACTTTTTTTTTCAATTATTTATTTTCAATACAAATTTTGTACTTCTTATATTCAAAGCTTGATCAAAATTGTAGGCTTTCCCCATTTGTATTAGCTTCTGTACTGGAAAGCAGTTGAACTGTAATTCTATAAAATGAAACTCTACCCCACCCCTCTGTAAATGTATCTCATACCTCTTACTCTCTTCTCTTTATTTATGGCTTGTTAAGAATTTCCAGTCATTCAGTCATCTTCTCCAGCCCCCCCCCCCTCCCCCGATGCTTGATGCCTTTACAGTACATGCTTTATAAAAAGACATGTTTACGAATAGTTTAACATCAACTTTTAGTGATTGGCATAAAGTAAATGAGTATGCTAATCCTGTTGTGCATTATAATGATTAAACTATAAAGTGATTGAAAATGTGGTCTACCTATGTACCGGACATTTTTTTCACTTCACCAGCTACATAGTGTTTCCCACCTGTCCATCCATTTGAAATTGTTTATAAGTTACCAGATCCCGTCCTCTTTGAAATCATGATTTTGAGACCCTTGGGCAATGGTTTTTGGTTAGCGAGCGAATTAAAGGGAGGGGGATTTTCCTTTTGTATCTGGGCACAGTTTCGTTTCCTGTACTTTAACGACTGGAGTTAGAAAGTGACGGGGACTTGTTCTTCCTTTCATTTTCGCCGTATGTATTGACAAATCTTATTGCTAATTCTTTTCAACGCCGGGATTCTCAGTTTCTTCAGATTTCCGCGCGTCGCCATCTTTGTAAATAATATAGAATGTAATTTTTTGTCACTAGGCATGTCGAATGAGCATGTGCGGAAATTATCGTGAAAAGTTATGCTATTCAATTATATAAAGGCAAAGATAACGAACAGTGATCAATTCGTAAGTCCCAAATAGAATACAAAAGCACGAGTTGGCAAACACGGACCCTGGACACATCAGAGGTGGATCAGGTACCTAGGGAGCAAGCATCCCTGTTGACTTGTCACACGCGCCATGAGCCCATTGTCTTGATCAGGTAAACGGAGCAATCCATAGTAAAATCAGTGTATAAAAACGACTTCACAATTGATGAACACATCAGACAGCATTTGACCCAATAGCGGTCATACTGGCAAACTAAATCATTATAACGACCATAGAATTTGCGAATTTAAACGTGACTGTGACACCTCTGCAACACTTGTTGGTAAGTAGCTTGTCTTGATTAATAAAACTGATCATACGCAGAACAAGCTCTTGCGTATCGAATAAGTTGAGAGACATACACACGATAATTATGCAGGTGATGATGGAATATTGCCCCATAATTATATAATGAATATTCAGGATTCCATGTGGAAAATATCAGAACTTTTTATAAGATAAAATAAAATAGCTAGGTGTTCTGAATAGGTATGTATATCAGTTCATCGAAGTGACGCACGTGTTTGTAGGAAAATAATTTGTAATGGAATTGCCTTTCATATCTTTACCATTGTAACGAGGGTCATTTTCTTATGAATGTGTTGCAGTTGTTAACAAATGCGCGTATGAATCTGGATAAATATAGTGCATCTATTTTATCGGCTGGATATGGAGGTGCAATGTGAGCAACAATTTGCGCTTCATGAAAAGTATGCTGACGTGAAGTATTGCAGTTCATTCTTACATGTATTTCCAAACTGAAATTTATTTCTTAAACATTAACATTTCTGTTACCACGGCTGGACCTCGTGCGTCGTCATGATCAGTTTAGTGTTGAAGAAGACGATGGGTTTCACCCTATCATGCAAATCCAGATATCCAAGAGTCAAGAAATTTTCAATATAATCTGTTAACGGTTTGCAAGTCCGTAACCGAGGTGGTGGTGGTGGTGGGTGGATGGGGGGGGGGGGGGGGGGGGGGGGGGGTTAGGGTGTACTGGTGCGTGTGCACCTCCCATTTTAAAATGGACTTGCTAAACCTCTCAGCTTCCGAAGGCTTCGCCTCCTGGATCCCCTACCAAGTTCCGTCCTGGAACCGCTGGGACCTCCGGGATCGATGAAAATGCTAAAATATCTCTCGGCTTCCGGGGGCTTCACCCCCTGGACCTCCTTCTAGGCTAACTGGGGGCCTAGAACAACTCCTTGTCTTAGTTTTTTGCACCCCCAAATAGAAATTCCTGGTTACATCCCTGGTTTGTGAGAAATATTGTAAATCATAAACCTTTGACGTAGGGAGTGTTAGTTTGCTATACGCAATGGATGGGTACAAAAATAATAATGCCAGATTGTATAATGTACAGTGCACCGCTGTCAAATATAGTTTATAAATTCCGGTACATATATATTATCTTTAACAATATCAAATATGATACACAAAACTTTATGGGGCCGCTCTTAAATGGGTAGGGTGTGCAATGCATGTATTCATTGTCAGATATTTATTTCAAATACTGCAAATCTTCTCTATCAAATTTATTAATATTTATATTTCCTATATTTAACCAAGAACAGAATATGCTCATTGTTTAACAATATACTGACAATGCTCTCTCTCTCTCTCTCCATCAGAGAGCAAAACGAATTAAAATAGTATTTTTTTTTAAAAACAATTTACTACTATATTCATAAACAACAACTCGACTTACTCTTTCTTAACAGATTAATACATATGAATATTTGACGTCTACTTTTTAAAGCTAAGGAAATAAAAATCATAATCAGCAAGTAGTAAACGCGATAAAATAAATCGGCGTGGAAATTTATGGGGTGAAATTCGACAAAAAAACAAAAGTATGTGAATGTACTTTTGAAATCTTATCCAACTTTTTTAACATATTTGTCATTTAAACTAGTTGCTCTGCATCTACGCTGAATATTTCATACATATTTCATACTCATTCGAAAAAAAAACCCGTAGATAGGCATAAAAAGAATATTTAAAGTCCGAGATATTCCAGAAACAAATTATGGTAATTTGCTTGAACTCAGAGATCTCCAGACAACGCAATCACTGGAATAAGAGATCATCCTCAAACAGGTTTTATTTCATTAGGCAAATACGCACCAATTCGATGAAAATTCAATGAACACGTTTAATTTATGAGTTTAAAATTAAAATTTTATTTAGCTCCCAAGCTAAAGTGGCTGGATTGTGCCTTTATTTGATATTCATATAAGCCTAGGTGAATGATTTATTTCTTCGTGCCAAGACATAAACTGGTATAATGACCACGCCTATGTAAAAGAGTCCGTATGTAAATCACCGTACATTCTGTCCCTATATTGTTCACTGTTTTGAAAATCATTAGAAGCCCTGTTTGTCTTCTTCTACTTAAACAGAGGGGAATGTAAATTTGAATTTTAAACAGAGATAATGTTACTTACATAACCCCTCCACCCACGGTTCCATTAACCTTTGACTTCAAAATTCATAATAAAAAATACCCATCTAAGTACAAAATTCACATCAGCAGTAACAGGTCTTTAATGTTATGATAAATTTTGTACAATTTATTTCATTGCAGCAAAATTTAATGTAGGTCACTGAAAATTTGTATTTAAGGACCCTCTATACTCTAATAAATTTTATTAACTAAATATCATTAAGGTGTTAATATTAAGTTTATCTAAGTAGTTTTTGATATATGGTATGGGCCATATACCTCCAGGAAAAATGTTCAAAGATAATGAAGTATTGATGAAAAGAAATCACCGTTGCTCATTTGATGCAAATAAAGAGTTGTTACAAATGCTTGAACTGATTTAAAAGATTTTAGTAAACTGTACCACAGGCACTTGTTTCTGTAAATAAGATATGACGTCTGTATACTAATAATAACACAAGGTCTTTAGCTTCAAATGACACCGAATGGTACCACCCTAGGAATGTCGGACTTTTAAGCTCCCAAATAATATGCAATACAAATGTACTTACTACCGTTCTCTTCTACGATAATTTATCTACAAAACCATATATAGCATGACTGTATTCATTGCCTCCAATCTCCGAAAACTGCATCAAAACATGACTCGACTGCTCGATTTTCCGTTTCTCACCACGAAGTGCTATGTACTGATGCCGCACAAAATGAGTGAGTGAGCTTGATTGGCTGGCACACTCGTCTAAAATTACGTTTGGAAATCGTGGGAGTTATTTATAGTAAGACATGACGCATGTTGTGAAGCAGGCAAAATGATAATTTAATGGTCACCACTGGCCAATATTAATATTGTTTAGTTAGTAACATAAGGAAAAGAATAAATAAAGAAACAGGATGTGTTTGTGAAACATGAATGCC
>CAJDSM010014014.1:9597-21213 GCA_903981925.1 Ostrea lurida | reverse complement strand
ATTTTGTCTCATTAATGGATTGAACGATCAAACATATGAATCAATCACGCAATTTCTAATATTCTAGCAATACAAAGTATATATTGAATAGGAGGATCTTAATACGGATATTACAAAAAAAAAAAAAAAAAAAAAACCAAAAGGTGAAAAATTAACAATAAGAAAAATAGTTTACACTGTAAAAATACTTTTTGTGAGTTACATTATTTAAATTTGTGAATGTTAGGATTCATGTATTAACACCTTCAACTTCAAACAAAGAGTTAGCTAGATTGTTTTACAGATAGATATCATATTCATATACATATGTATATTAGATGCAATTCATCGCCAATTTCATTTCTATTACATTTGTACTTAACAAATTCTACATTCTTGATATACGTATTTCCATATTTCTGCTTGATAGGTAACCTGTTTTTCGATGTAAAAGATACAGAAGTTATCAAAAAAAAATTACTTGAGAGGAAAAAAAATCCCTGGCTGTGGATATATCGACGATGATATTTATCAAGAAGATTAATTTTCATTCATATGTCGATTCGATTTATCCCATTAAACTCAAAATAAGACACCATAAAGTCTTTCATATCTGCTTTGTACTTCGATATTTTATTTTAACATAAATATTAATAGCAAACTAACAACTCTAATATTTGAGCAAAGGAATGCCCTGCTTATGACCATTTTTAACTTGAGACAGTCTACTGAGAAATAATTTTTTTTTAGGGTTTTAAGTCTTATCTAAGGACAATATTTCACGAATTCTGTGGTCATTATGTCGACATAGCAACGGCCAAATGCTGTCTGGCCAATTGTTAGAGCGATCCGTATACACCGATTTTTGCTACAGATTACTCCGTCTATCAGACAAAGGTATAGAGCTCACGCGGGAGTGACCGGTCATTAAGTATGCTTACTCCTTTTAGGCACCTAACCCCACCTTTGGTATATCCCGGGTCTGTGATTGCCCAAGTTTTAATTTGAATTTCGAATAGGATTTACGAATTGATCATTTTTCTATAAGCTATCTTGTATTACCAGTTCTAAAGTTGAAAACAAATATCAAAAGTTCGTACAACTAAATATCATCCAATATATTGTATACTTTTGGATAACCTGTAAATATTATTTCCTTTCGAGGAATTATACATATCCCTAGTCCAGCTTTGCTTGAATTGAACATACACATTGTGAAGAAGTATTGTTTTAAATCCACGTCACATGAAATGGTTGTTTAATCTATAATCATTCAAAATCGATTTTATAGATACTGAAACCAAGAACAGTTCTAAATGTCTCATAGCATACTAAAGTTTAGAAGAAATCTTTGCCCTATGAATTTTGTAAATAAACCCAAATGGAAATCATGTGTCCTTTTACATTTATTGCATTAGGACATCTTCCTTGTTCGCCATAAACTATGTAGTTAGGTACAGAAGTTTTAAGATCAGCACGGGTTTCCAAATTTTAGATGAAGTCTATCTAACAAATTTGATTGATTAAAATGATGGGTTTCACAACTTTATCAAGCATATCGAGTTTAAAATAAATGGATAGGATATTTTTCCGCATTTCCGATGACGCTAGTTCTGAGTTCTAAGAGTTTTGTCAAGTAATTATATTATGTTTAGGTCATAAAAACAAGTTTCCAAAAAAGAACACCCAAATATTTTCAAACTATCAACAATTTCAAGAAATTCATCGTGTTTTGAAAATACCACGCAACAGATGTAAAGCGTCAATGAACACACACAAGAGGAACATCTCAGTTTATCAGTACGTGCCAGTCCAGCATGGTTTGTGAAAGCCATCCACAGCCTGTTTATTCTGAAAAATCAGAACAGTCCCACGGTCATTTCCTTGTGGTCGCTGTGTCTATGTCGACCGAAATAGCTGAAAATCGTGGAGTTCTATACCAATCGCTGTCAACTGGATTCTACCACACAGTCAAACGAAATCTTGTAGAGAAATGACAGCTAAAAGGTTACGGCCAGATTAAAGTTTTGCGGACAAACTCCAACAATACATGACTCCGAATTGCCGATTACGTGGACATAACAGTTTTATATGTTTATGGCATGAAGCTGAATCAAGGCTTCTCTCGTTAACATGAGATCAGTATCTTAATTTATTTACAAAACACTGTTACTGGTTACAAAACAGCACAATTTTAAAAAATGAGGTGCTCACAGAAAAACTAGAATTATCAAAAGAATCCGGAAGTTCCCCTTCAGTTGTTTCACTTGTCATTAGCTAATACGAAGTCAAAATAATATTCTTTTATTTGTCCAATATTGATATACACTGAAACAAATTCAAAGACAGGGACTGTTAACAGATAAACTTTCCTCTACTGTAAGTCTGTGTGTTATTCAATAGACTTTATTTTATTTAAAAAATGCAATTAACACTTTTTTCATTATGAAAGTATCAAATGAAATATTTGACCAAAACTGTATGAAACAATTTTCCGTCCCTTTTCCCCTATGGAACTTTCATCATGAAAAAAAGTAACTGCGTTTCTTATCATTTTTAAGATTAGTGTATTAAAACAAAATGTACACGACATTTTTCAAAATCAGGAAAATACACCAGATATGGCAAGACAAATATTCCTCCCTGCGCACAAGTAGTAAGCGCCTAGCATAAGCCTAAATTTTGCAATCCTTCACTGGAAACGGTGACGACTCCATATGAGTGAAAATTTTTCGAGCGGGTGTCGCCATTTTACGTTCTTGGAAGTTTATCGTTCCCGTCGAGATGACATGTACCTATAATTTACGTTCGGGTATTATGTATGTTTAGTTCCGGGCATACATTTACTTTCAAGCGCAAGAGCATGCCATGTGTATGAGGACTCTTTAAAGCGGGACCAACTACTAACAAACAAGTTGATGTTGTAGGGTTATAACAAATCTCGTTGAAAGTCATCATTTTGCAAATTCTATGGTCGCTATAATTGCCTTGTTTGTGATTACAAATTATCACTAAGTCATATGTTGAATGATTTGTTTTAAACCCTTTGTTGGACTGTCATTTTCGTACTAGATTTGACGACGGGTAACCCCGTTTACTTTGTTTCGACCAAGAAATCACGGTGGCTGAGGGTGTTTACTCCTCCATGGTACCTGATCCTGCCTTCGCTTAAATTGTCGGAGGTCCGTGTTGTCCTACACTCGACTTTGTATATATGATTTTGGGGATTACGATTACGTTTAACACATTGCTTACTTCGCCAATTTATGTTTACAAAAAATTCAATTTTTAGGATACTGGACACTTAATGTGTTTAATCGCTTTAAATTTTCCAATGACGATATCAACAGATATACAGTTGTATTAATGCAACTTGATCGTAATCACTACCTACGGTTACCTTTATGATGCGTGTAAAATTAATCAATGATGAATTTCACTGAATATTTAATTGCAAGGGCCTGACTGATGTTAGGAAACAATGTTTACGTTTATCGCCAAACATATACAGGTTTGAAATAAAACCACATTTTTAAAAAGATATGATGAATTCAAACAAGCAATCTTCTCTGAACAATCTGCTTCTTTATGAGAAATATTAGTAAAATGTGCTCGACATAATGACTAGTGGAATCATAAGTAAACAAGTTTGATATACCTGTATAACCTCGAGCTTTTAAAAAGAAATCAATAACGAGTTACAACCAGACGGTCTTGAATCATCAAAAATACTCCATTTAAGGTCAATATCTATTAAATAAAATTGTAAATCTGTATTTTAAAAATTGCCAATGCAACAACCTCGAACTTAGGCTAATACCAGAATAGATGAATTTTAGAACAAGAGCAGTAACCTGTCTTTCAGGGGTACCATCTAGTCATAACCAATCTTAACACTTATTTGGGCATTCTCCATATTGCACAATGACGTCATCTATTGCTACTCCATCATTATGTTGAACATCTGTCTCTATCAACAGCTGAAACGAAAATATCAACATTATTCTACGTATACATGTATTTACAGGTACAAAAGTAATAAGCATAGAGGTTAATTTATTTCCTTACCCGCCATCTTGTAGTTGGATGACTTTTAAGCTTCACTTCCGACCAAGAGGTTGTGCCATTATTGTATATTTCTTCCATAAGAGTGATGTTTCCGTTTATCGAATCTTTCCGAGAAATTGTAAGAGATGTCGAGTTGTTTTCTACATAGTAAGACAGGGAGATGCATACGGGTCCTGGAGACACCTCGGAGATACTGAAGAGACGGGCCGTGTCGGACGATGATGTACCATTCACAAACATGTACCAGCCTAGAACAGAGGGTTTTTTTTACATTCACCAATTCAATGTAAGCAGTTTATGATATAATGAATGAGTAACAAATTATGCAAATTATCTATGCTTCTATCAAATCATGTATGAACTAGCTCTATCCTCCAGTGAATCATCAATATAAATGGTTCAGAGTGATAAAAGAAAATACCTCTCATTTAAAAAAACAAGAATGATAAAAATGCATACAAACTTTGTTAAATAATGACAACTTTTAATAATGTTAAATGTTTTTTTTTTTTTTTTAAAAATGCTACTTCAAAAAATATATAAACTAATTTTGGATATCCAGGGAATTACATTTCAGGCACTTTCTAGCCATCATTTTCAAACTTTAGAGTTTGAATAAAGAATATATATTGAAAAATATTTGAAATGTTTTTAAAAAGTGTAAAAATAAATGTACATTCAATTACTTATAGTTGAAAGAAAAGTCAATTACAAATACATCCACTTACTTTACAAAAATGTACTTTTAAATACACAGCAATCATGATCAATTTCTTTCACCCCAGGTGAATATAAATCATATACGGTACAACTTTTGATGCCACCAGATGCGGCATTTCGACAAATTTATGTCTCTTCAGTGATGCTCAAACCGAAATGTTGGAAATCCGAACATGAAAGTAAAACTTTATAAAAGTGATCAATATAGATGAAAGTGGGGCCAAAACCTTCGAAAGGATCAGAGCTATACCTGAGGGAAGATAATCCTTAATTTTGATATGAATTTCTAATTTCACCACTGCAATTAAATACATATCCGTATGTCAAGCTAGTAACATAGTACATAGCAACTGGGCTGTAGAGACCCTCGGGGACTAACAGCCCACCAGCAGAGGCCTCGACCCAGGGTCATAATGAAATCATATACGGTACCAATTTTTAATGCACCAGATCGCATTTCGACAAATTATGTCTCATTCAGTGATGCTCAAACCGAAATGTTGGAAATCCGAAACATGAAGTAAAACTTTATAATAAGTGATCAATATAGTGCCAAAAGATTGGTGAATTCAAGTTAAGCTATGTCATGACTATTTCGGGCTAAGTTGAGACCGAAAGGTTTCTATACATACATGATGGAATGGAGACATGTCATGAAATAAATTGACACCATACCGTCACCGTTTGAGTGGTCAGTCTGTGGCCCCTTCTCAGACACGGGTCCTTTTCTCTTTGTCCACTTGACGCTGGTCACTGTCCAGTCATTCACCAAACCACAGAGGGGGAGATCAAATGAACAATGGATCGGACGATAATCTAGAAAACAGAAATCGTGGAAATTAATAGCATGTATAGGCGAAGATAAAAACGACAACAATGAACATCATCAGCAAATAACATCGACAATATATGTACATACATATACCATGGTGGTATTGACACTAATTTGCAGATCATACACATGCAACATATTTGATTTTAAAATCAAACTTAAAAGAAATCGAACATATATCAATGTAGTATATATGAAGTAAGTATATGTACTTACCCACCACAGTGTGGAAATTAAAAGCTACAATAAATACCAATTATTCATTAATCTTAAACCTAGGTTCAGCTGATCCATCAAAACACAAATGTGATGTAATTTTATACAATTTTAGAAAATCCGCTTTTACCTGGACACTTATAGAGTCTTCTAAGCTTCTGAATATCAATAATACTGAGATTCTGACGCTCTCCAAAGTGTACTCCCGGGTAAATAGATGACAACGTGGGCTTCCGAAGATCTAAGGCGTGTTCGAATGGTCCAGCGTGAGTAATAGAGGTGAAATCATACGGGAAGTCCTTTATGCTTTCCCATAAGTCACGTGATGATGTATTGTAAAAAGTACTTCTGATACTATTTTCTGAAATATGCCAACATAAAATGAAGTTTAGTTCTCAAACTTGAAATGACCTAATTCTACCACATCTATAGATAGTATTCTAGATAAAGTTTTTAAATACTTCATATAGCAGTGCTACCAAAGTAATTCCATAAATTGTAGTGAAGATTAATCAAGAACATATTATGTACATACTATCAATATTATCCCAATGCACTCTCACGAAGTTATCTCTGTCGGGCCGAGTGTGCTCGTCTGGTAATCCCAGGATTCGGGTCAGGATGTACACTAGCTTCTTGCGTTCAACGCATTTCTCATTTACTTTGATAATCACTCGCGCAACATATGATAAGTCTATAGGCATACCAGGCTGCAGTACATTTGTCGTGTAGTCACAACTTTAAAAAACATAAACATTGATTTTAATAGTGAACACAGGTACATATCGATGTTACTATTTTCACAATGAACCCTGAAGCTCTTGTTACAAAAGAGATACGTATATTTTTAAAATTGCATCGCCAGTATATAAGGTGCACGTTATATGCCCAGAGTAGGATTTTAGGAAAAGTACAATGTACAATACATGCGTTGATTATCTGCATTTGTATTACATATTGATGAGTCAATTTATTGAATGTAAGAAAAAGACTGATTCTACAGTAACAGGGGCATAAAAAATGGAAAAACAGAAGAAATAAATCAAACTAGTTGTTTCTTTATTCTGATATCATTTTTCGAATCTTTGATATTTGAACTTTAAAGGAATACTGCTTTATCCATATAGAAAATATAATATTTTAAAAAATAGTAGAAACTTGCACAAAGACATCAATTTTAGCGTAACTTTAGATTGACATACAGTAGGCTTGTAAATTCTTATTTCATGAATGACTATTTGTTTTGAGAATAAATTGGAAACGCACATAGTATGTATATGCAACTTTCTAACGTATTCACATTGTACTTGCTGCAAATAGAATTCTGCAGAGAAATACTTCATTCTAGTATAGTAATAGAGAGATATACACCCGCTGAATGGTTGTTAAGAAATATAGCAATTTTTGTCGTTGTTCGTGAGTGGAAAGGGAACCCGAAACGTGCCTTAATTAACGGATTGGGATGGCGTGTTCGTTACATCAACGTGACGTGTACATGTGTAAGCTTCTGATAAAATGAAAAAAGAAAAAAGATTTGTCAATGTTCAGCTAATTTATAAATAAACATTAGTTTAAACTGTATTTATTTCAAAGACATTAGAATATGATTATATGTAGGCCTACATAAGGACATGATAATTATACGTACTAGGAAGAACATTATTATTTATGTTGAGATTTAAAAAACCCCATTTAAAACATCTTCGCAAACCAAGTGTGCGATTCGCTTATAATTATAAGAAATGAATCTTATATTTTCGGGTGATGCAAATACAAGTGATCACCGAATTTTAGACGGTAAAACTGCATCAATGCGCGAAGCGAAGCCATTGATAAAAAGTTTTACCGTCTAAAATCTCGATGATAACATGCACTCACCCGAAAAAAATATAAGATTTATTTCTTATCATTTAATTTTCATATTACAACAACAAAACAATGTCCTTAGACTTGATTTGTTGTTCAGGTACGTGATCAAAAATCACCTCAATTTTAAAATGTTTTAGCCAATGAGAATCGGCGCTAGGTAATCACGTGAAATAAATAAATGATATTAATTTTATTTCACGTGATTACCTAGCGCCGATTCTCATTGGTTAAAACACCTTTATCAGAATTGAGGCAATTTTTCGATCACGTACTTGAACAACAAGTAAAGTCTAATGAACATTCTTCGGCCCTCGGCCCTCGGGCTGATATTGGTGTCTCGGGCTGATACAGGGTGTGATATGGAAATAGGTATGTTTTATTATGTTTATTACATACTTAGTAATAACATACAAAACAAGTCATATTTTAATCAACTTTAATGTTTACGTTCGTCTGTAATGTGTACTAGTATACTACAAAAATGATGAAGCGGTAAAAAGCAAAGGGGTTCCGGAACGAGGTGTTCCGCATGCGGAGGGCTGATATGGATTTGCAGGGCTGATACAGGTTATCAGCCCTAGGGCTGATACGGCTATTGTGATGTCATCTGTATTGCTCATGCAAAAAACCTGTATATATTACTAAGTATGTAATAAATGTACATATAATCTTGCCGGTTGGCATAAAGTTTATTCTTGCATGAAGGGGACGGAAAAATATCACCACGCATGTTCAATGTATGCAGCTGTAATATTCAGCGTATATCATTACCTATGATCAAATGAATATCTAAAATCGACATAGGCGAGCATTCCCTCCTGATTTCTGCCGTCCGTTTCTGTAAACTTGATGCAAGATGTTCCACCCGTGTTACTGAGTGATTCTTTCAAATCGTCAATTGATCTAAGAAGAGTTTTCTTGAAGCAGGGATCTGGAAAAAATCCAACTTCATCTGTACAAAAGATATAGTTTGATGCAAAGAATATTCTAAACATTCCAAAGACGCATACAGCGCTACAGTGGTAGATAAAAAACAACAACAACAACAACAACAAAAATACCAAATAAATAAATAAATAAAAATAAACAACAACAAAAAGGGGGGATCACAGGGTTTGCATTCGGACTTTGGAAGGATATATTAGAAGGGGTCAATTTCTAAATCTAGTTTTCGGTCTTTAATTTCCCTTTCTTGGGCGGTAATATAGTACAAACTCTGGTCGGGGGAGTTTCTTCCTATTCCTTTTATTATACACAAACGTGGTCTCTTTTATATCAATAGGATGCAATTTTCATCAATCTGTTATATCAATGGGTAGGCAATTGGACATGCCATTATATCAATGGGTAGTAAATTTATCCACAGGAATTCATCATTTAATATTTACATTCAATGAATCTTTTCTCTTATATTTCTTTTGAAATTGTTCATCAATCAATAAATTCATGTTTGGATCCGGGTTTGTAGTACCAGCTATCCGCATGATCATTACCAAATATGGAGCGATTCCAAGGTCAAAGGTTGAATTGTCTGTTCCATTCAAAGTAAAGAAATGGTCAACAATATCACAATTATTGCTGTTTTTAATTTAAACACCTGACAATGACAATAAGTGTATTCTCAATAAATTGGAATACAGTGTAGAGAATACGAAGTACAATATTTATCGAGCCCGAAGGGCGAGGTGAATGTGTCTAAACCATCGTATAGACCGATAAAGCAGCAATAATTGTTTTATTACATGATTAAAAAACCTTCAAGATTGGTCTTTGCTGTAATTGTAAGGAGGTGAATCAATCAATTTGGTTGAGATCCAAAATAGCAGAAGTATTCACCTGGAGGGTCACGTGGAGGTGAATATGAGGAATTATTAACCTCCATTCTGTTGGATCTCAGCCAATCAGTAAGAAGAATTCAATCATATAACAAGATATTTTAGTACTTAAATCGAGTTTATATGTCTTGCAAATACATGAAAATATAAATAAAAACAATAATATACTATTGCTGTTTTTGAGGTCAGTACGATGATTTAGGCACCTGAGAAGTACAATACAGTATTCACCGATCCCGAAGCGCGAGGTAAATATTTGACTTCGAAAGTGTGTAAAGCATCGTATCGACCGATAAATCAGCAATAATTGTTTTATTATATGATTAAATGTCGGATTTAAAAAAAAAATCTTCAAGATTGTTCTTTGCTTTAATTGTAAGGAGGTGAATCGATCAATCGAGGCAAGTTGACTGAGATCCAAAAAGTCAATAAATCTGGAGGGTCGCGTGGAGTTGAATATGAGGAATTATTGACTTCTACTTTGTTGGATCTCAGCCAGTCACAGAGCAAGGGAGTATTCGATATAAATTGGCGAAGTAAACAATGTGTTAATCGTAATCATAGTCCTAAAACATATATACAAAGTCGAGTGTAGGGCAACACGGACCTCCGACAAAAGCGAAGGCAGGTGCCATGGAGGAGTAAGCATCATCTGCTGACCGGTCACACCCGCCGTGAACCCTTAGTCGAAACAAGGTAAAAGGGATTACCCGTTGTCAAATCTAGTATCATATGATAAAATGTCTTTCTTTGTTGGTTTATCGGCATTTTATTTTTTGAATAAAATTTATAATCATGAAATAGTACATCTTCGCAAGCCAAGTGTCCGATTCGCTTACTCTCATCTCCCCCTTGCGAAGATGGAAATAGTATGACATTTCCCCCAAGATATGACTAAAACCTGGGTATCACAATAACAATATGAACTTGCATGGGCAGCAACTATACATGAACAGGTCACAATTTTGTGAGTAGATGGCGAAATAAACGCAGTTTTCGTGCGCAAGAAATATACAGTTTTGTGGTCATCAGATCTGTCAACATAATATTTTTCCTGAGAGCTACAATTTTGCATCTGCAAAGGAGCCGATATTTTTTCCCTAAATTACACATTGCAGTCACATGACTTTGAAGTTTGGATTGCCCTTGATCCAATACAGACAATACATGTACACAGCTTTGCAGCTAACAATTCATTTGAATTAGCACCTAAATAAAAGGTACCTTACTTCAAGTTACTTGACATTAAACCCTTAGATATTTATCGTGAGGTATGCGATATCTATGGGAATGCTCAAATGTCTTTTAGGTTTGTTTGTAGGTGGGTTGCTAAATTTAAACAGATTACGAACACCTCAAAGAGGCTGCTCGTCAAGGTCGCCCTGCAACAGTTACAACCAATAATAACATCGTAAAAATCCACCAAATCTTACAGAAATACACAGAATGTGTGTGAGGCAATTGTCTCGGATGACAAACTTGTCGTTAGCACGTGTGCATGATACTTTGAAAAAAAAACCCTAAGGCTTAGAAAGATAAACGCTATAGGTGGATACCTCATTTGCCTAGCGATAAACAAAAGAGAGTCCGTGTTGAAAAAGCAAAGAAATTATCAAAATTGTATCTAAAATACACTAGAAAGATTATTGATAATTTATTTACTGGTGATGAGATCTGGGTATACTATTTTGAGCCAAAACGTAAGAGTTCTAACAGAATCTGGGCATCAAAAAATGCTAAATATCCTATGCAGTATCGCTTTCTATGTTATTTTCTTTGACAATAGGGGCCCTGTCATGCAGATTACTACGACAAAGGGTACGACAAAGGGTAAACAGTCACGGGTAACTTCTATGAAATGGTTGTTATTATAAAATTGAAGAAATATTACGAAAGTCGTCGCCTCAAAACGGGTATGATGTATCTCCAAATTTTGCACGACAAAAGAAAAAAAACAAAACAAAACAACAACCAAACTACAACCCAAAAAACAACAAACCAAATACACGCTACTACTGGGAGAAACCTGTCTCCCAGCTAGGCTGTCTATAGGGGGTCATCTATGGACTGCGTGCGTGCGTGCGTGCGTGCGTGCGT
>CAJDSM010014009.1:2292-13023 GCA_903981925.1 Ostrea lurida | reverse complement strand
TACCACACAATATAAAAAGTAACCCACCCCACCCCAACACACATGATCTGACATTAGTACATATCTATTCTTAAAATTAAAAAAAAACGATATCTTGTTCTTGTACATTAGTACACATCATCTTTCAAATCAAAACATATCCAATGCATAGCACAACATCTTTAATTAATTCGATCTACAAGACTTTACAGTTTGCAAATTATGAACAATCGCCTTTTTTCAATTGATTTGCAATTTTACACAGTTATATTTCTCCTTCCTAAGACTTCAAATTTATAGGTCTGCACAGAAGGTATCTGCATTTAAAAATCAATTCCAACAATCAAGACAATGCAAAGTGTGTTGGTGTGTGTGGGGGGGGGCTCAGAGGGGAGTAGTTTATGAGAGGGGAAATGACCTGTTATCTGGCATAAATGAGAGTGTATCCTTTCTCATGTTTGATATGTATGCTTTGAAAACATAACATATTCAATATACACGTTATTGTCGGAATATTGTTATACATTACAATATATTGGTCATTGAACTACCTTATTTTAACAACGTTGTCGTGTAAAATCCACTATGCTGTTAGAATTTTGATTATCCTAGCATGAAAACTAATACTCTCTAATAACTGGAAAACTTGGTCATTGGTCTACGAGCAATACAAATATTGTTTAAATTGAGAAATATTGTGCTCTGTGCTCAGGAAAATGGCGTTCACCGCTACAAAACACGCGCTGGAACACCCAAGGAAGAACTTCGGTGAAATGAACGAGTTGGTTTACTAACATTAAATGAGAATTTTGACTTCATAGAACGAGTACAATGACAAAACTTATATCAATACATCATATGACACTACGTGTGATGCTTGGTAACTGCACGTTCGGATTGTTTTCACATCCACAAAACATTCATATCAACATATCTTAATGTTAGAAATGTTTCTGCAAATAGTTTCTATCAGTTCATAACCCTACTTACCTCTATAGACTATCATATCACCAAATAAATCCACAAACAATATCCCATTTGAGACCCAAACAAGCGTCTAGACTGTCATCTTCCTACCGTGTCAAGTGACGTCATGATCGATAATGGTTTCAGCAGCTCTAAGGCCCTATCGGATCACGCTCGTCAATTTCCGTAAGCGGAAAGTAGACTCGGACGTGGATCTGCACAAGAATTGAATCAAATCGATGCATTTATCCGCCGGAAGCGCGCATGTGGATGACGTTAAAAGGCTAGAAACGAAGCCCAGTAAAATGTATTATTTAGAAGTATGATTTTGTTTGACATATACTATAGTAAGTTTTGATACCATTAAGGTATTTATCACTTAAATGCATAGACGTATGCAATTATAAATTGATAGAGGCTCACGGCGGGTGTGACCAGTCAACAGGGGATGCTTACTCCTCCTAGGTACCTGATCCCACCTCTGGTGTATCCAGGGGTCCGTGATTGCTCAACTCTTGTTTTTATATTCTATTTAGGACTTTGGGATTGATCACTGTTCGTTTTCATTGCCTTTACATTATTAGAATATCTTAGCTATCTCAAATGGATTGTTTCGAATCGTAACGTATGTTTGACTGTGACGTCATAGTACCGTTTGCGTAACAAACATTCGATGGCGTCAATCTACATACGAGGTTCATTTTCGGCTACGAGAATAACCGAGTAGCTACGATTGCTCTAAGGCCTCCATATGCGGTGACGTAGGGAGCGCGTCGAGGTCTTACATACTAAGACTAGAGGTTAGTTTTGCGTGCAGAACGACCTCTGGCGGAAGGTTTCTGGTAGACCTGTAAGCCGTGACGTACATTTGTATTGTGGCGCCACGTACTGCAAAGTGCACTGGGGTACATTTGTGATTTTCATCGAGACACACTGTGTATACTGAAGGCATCTTAAGCGTGATATTTACAATTTGAGTACTCTAAAGTGTGGTTAGTAATAATAAAAACTACTTTTCCTGATTTTATTGAATTCGTAAGTTTACACAATGTCCTCCAAGTCGCAATAAATGGAAAGGGCGAAAAGTAATATCATAGTTTAATATACAAAAAAATGAAGTAATTGAAATCTTGAATAGAATTACATTTCAAAATATATTGTCTAACGGTATTTCGCATAAGAAAAACACTTCGATCAACATTGTGTCATTCGTGTTGTAGATTTTGTAGGATTGCTCCATTTTCACAGTTGTCATTAGTGGAAAGATTTCTTCGTTTTTTCTTTTCAATTGTTAAGGAGATGTGCAATACTAAAACTACGGCCAATACACAACCTGCCACCATTATAGATACAAGAAGGGTTGACTGGTTGGTGAACACGACAATGGTACTTCCTGTAAATATTATTGAAATAATTCTGAAAGTTAAGTGTTTCTCCATCTGTGTTCCTTCACTAAATCTTTATTTGACTTTATCCATATTATTTTGTGCATTTTCGTTAAAAATACAAGTATGCATGCCTAAAAAACTAACTATAAAGACAACAATCAAGTTACCATTAGCAGATACACATCCTCTAATAGGATTACAAGAACTGGCATTGCAAGCGCACTGTAGTCCACAGAAGTTTCCGTAGAAAGGATAGTCACATAGACGACTGCAGTTCAATCCATAGTATCCTGGTGAGCATTCTTAAAATAGATGAAAGTTAATTGATATAACCCAAAACAGCCCATATTTAACACGCTTACTAGATTATGAATACTGCAATCGCTTTACACATTGTTATTATAAATAGATGCGGTTTCTTTAGTATTAAATGCAATGCTAGAGGGCATTAGCTAAGTGATCCATAAAATATAATATTATATTCATCAATGGAAGTCCTTAGACTAGCATTTCATAAAGTTATATTACATTATTATATTGTCAATGAAAAAAAAAGTTGAAATTAATCCCTTACTGACACAATCTTCCAGTTTTGTATCCCATCTTGTGTGAACACAGCATCCCTGGAAATATTGCTCTCTGTAGGACAAATTTAAATTATAAAGCATCCATTAGAATGGTAACGATATATGTAGCTAGCATGATTTAAACATAAAACAAACCCTGTGCACGGTCCCATCTTAGTAGCAACTGTGTGCCATGATAGAAGAATTAATGCAGCTACCCTGACATAATGCATGCTGAAAGCTATTTCGTTTTATTGTGCTTCCTGTTCTGATCAATATAGAGTTGCTCATCGTAATTCACAGTATTTTAAGAAACTGGATACACTATTTTGTCTTAAAATAGGCTCGAGTTTGGAAATGAATAAGAGCGCCGTGTGAAAAAGGGGTACAAATGTGGGGATTTCAGGAAGTAACAATTTTTGGCGATACTTTGGCAAACGTCACTTTTAAGCAAAAAAAAGTCAGTTTTAATTATTAAGAGAATGGTGTCGTCTATTGATTTTCTTTGTTCAATTTATTCTAATCTCTGAACTTTTAAAAAATTATATTACAATATTATATGATGAATGTAAACACATTCTGAAAAAGAGACAAAACTAAACCAAAAAAAAACCCATCAATTGTGAAGGGTATACAGCATAGTCTGCTTAGTGAAAATAATTATTTACTTTTTTTAAAAAATGTAAAATGTTAAAAGCATAGTTATGAGTTCATTTTGAGTAATTAATCGCATACAAACGTGTTGGAAAGCGGAGTTTTTAATATTTAATTGGTATTCTGAAAATGTTTTTATAATGTTTAAAATTACTAAAGAGATTGCAGATATTTTAGTATAAGACATTTTAAAAAATTACACAACCTTTTCGCAGAAATTGTGAACACAAATGCTCGACTAAGTTTTTCCATCAGCATTAGATATAATTACATTCTCATAAATAGCACCGTTACATTAAGTCCTGTTCTATAAACATAAAATCATTTTACCCATATCAACAAGCACTGAAGTAAACGTTTTTTTCCAATAACTGTAATCGTAAAATGGAAAGGAAATAATGACGACAATTTTGTAACACGAAGATATAATAGAAAACGTATTGGCAAAACATGCATATTTAATGAAATTACAGAGAGTTCACACGAATATTGTTCAAGTTCAGAGCATTGATGCATTTATATCTTTCAGGAAAAAAAACTATTCCTTTTACTCACATCATCTTTTCCATTAAATGCTTGATTCGGTCTATGTATTCACGTATTGCTTTTTTTATTTAACTGGAATATGTAATATTAATTTTAATTATATGTTTCGGAATTTCAGCATTCTCGGTATGGTCATCTACTGAAGAGACTGTATTAATTTGTCCAAAAACTGCGTATCTGGTGCATCAAAATTGGTATCTTATCAGATGGTCTATATCTCTCAGCTTATTCCGATATGCAAGAACTTTGTTCTATGCTGATAACATTGTTGAATCGAGCTGGATGGTCACAAACAAGTTTATGGTTGCAGGGTTTAAAGTAAGAATAAGTTCCAACAGTTGATTTTCGCTTATACACAATTTCGGAAATATATGATCGACATGTTTAACCTACATCGTATGTTAAATTAATCTGTCTACGTGTTTGTCATGCAAATTTAATCCGTTCTTTATTCATGATTTTGTCTTCGATAAAATCCTATAACCTGACTCAAAAGCTGCTGTGACTGTTGACAGGAGATAGATGTATGTCTACACCTATGGCACCTTACTACTACTATGGTATATCCAGAGTCCGTGTTTGCTCAATTCTTATTTTGTTTCTCTTTGAGACATAAATTGATCAACTATTCTTATTTTACCCTTCCAAATATATCAACTTCCGAATATGATCATAATCTGAAAAATGTGAGATATACAAAAAAGTGATCATTATCAGATGAATGAACGAACACCTGAACAGCAAAATGGGAACTCAAAAATTTAAAGTGTTTGCAACACCATAGTCGACAATAAATGCAATAGAAATGACCTAACCCACTGCCAACTATTTATTCTAAATCGTGATAGACCGAGCAACGATTAAACACTGCATTGTTAAGGACAACTAGTTCTCAATTTTATTACTTTTCCTCGAAATGTTGTATAATGCATACCTGCAAAAAAACATGTTTATGCCAAAAAATACGCCATATTACAGGACACATTTTGATTTGCATTGTTTGGCATGCACCTGTTAGGCTGCCTAAAAACCATGTCCAAGCTCAGAAATGAAAACGTGAATATAATATTGTGACGGTCTAGTGAGTTAACAACGATAGCTGGTACGTTGTGGAGTGTGATTGATACACACGTTCACTCACAGTGTTCTCAAGGACAATACTTTAAATCAAGTTTCCACAATTTGTTTGCCACTCATACACAATGTCAATACATAAAGAGTAGAATTAATACACTTCTTGGTATGATACTTAGTGTAATATACGATATTCCAAACCACATTATGTAGTCTAGACTAGAGTGATGTGATAGGGCACCAAAACTGAAACCTTGAGAACCCCCAATTATATTAATCTATAGATGTAAGCAAATAAAAGGAACTTTTAATTAGGGCCTATACTACAATTGTTTAAAATATCACCGAGATAACCCAGTAATATAATTCTACTCTAGAATTTGATATAGGATTAAGCTTTACAATTTAGAAACTGGGGAATCACCCAGATATATTTCTTAGTATACAATAATTCCTTATTAATTTGAATAGTTCAAAGTAAAACTTTTGAACGGTAATTTTACCAAAAATAATAATGTCAAAATTTCAGCTATCTAGGTCCAAATCTCAATTAATATTGTAAAATTGATTGATTATTCCTATTAAAACTGCGAATTAATTATGAGAATTCACCCATGAATTAATTTAAATGGTAACTAAAAAATTCGTCATCTAAACAATGCAGTACCTCTCTGTATGTGCTGTCGTCAGGGCTAACCGTACTTTCGTCATACTTTCTCTTATATCCCCCGAAATACATGTACCACCGGACAAACCACGCGTCTGGTAGTGCCCGGTACTACAGCTACATTTAGATAATTATTAACAAACATAAACAATCATTACAAATATAAAATATTAATCTATAGAAACAACAATATTATAACATCTCAAATCAAAACAACTAGTCAAACCGGAAAAATACTGCTTACAACTTAAACCAGCAACCAGAACGAGCTCTGAGTCCATAAGAAAATTTATAGTGGCGCTAGACGTAAATTCCGGCAAAAGTGCAAAGTATTGGCGCCAAATTCAACCGATAAAACAAAGTAAATTTGCACTGATATATGTTAAACTACTGACTTATATTGTACAAGTGTACTAATTTGATTCTAATACAATATTATAAGAAGACATCTGTTTTACAATAAGATGTAATTGACAAATAGACTGCATACACACCGTGTGACTACTGGTCAACTTCGCTAATAAGGAGTTAATCACCTTATAAGCCCGATAATATCAGCCTTCACGACTTACTCGACATCGCCGAAATTGTGTACAATCTGCTATACGAATGCATAGTTTCATCTATGACAGACCTAATATCAACAAGTAATAACAAATTAATAACAGGTAGAATTATTATTATCTACGGGTTGTACCTCCATAGTGCCGCTTTGAAATACACGAGAATCTTAAAAAATAAATGAATTTTGGAATATGTTTCCAGCCCACTAAATCTATAAAATATACAGGATTAGTGTCGTAAAAGTACTCCTCTGTCCTTAGAATCGAAGATTCATATCAGTGTGCGTGTATTCACGACATATATTGACCACAGTAACGTTTCAGAGTTCATGCATGCTCATTTTGATTCTTAACCATTTGTATGTCATTCGCAATGTGATTGACGATATATAAGATATTGAGCGTTCAATATGCCTCATATTGACTTGCCCCTTACATTAATGTTGAAGAATAACTGAATGTGTATCCTGTTTTACCAGAACATTAACTCTGGCTAGTACCAATATAAGCTATTACATCTCATCAATGTTTATTCTTTTTTATCCTGTCAAAGACCATTTCTAATATATCTACCAGAATTAACTGAGATAACCTTGCACAACAACATACTAGATGTTTATAACAAGATATGTTAATATATTAAATAGGTGGAACAAACAATGTATTAAACTGCAAATAATACTGCTCGTCACACAACTTACCATATGAATTAAAATCGAGTGTGAGGAACACTGACCTCCGACAAAAGCAAACGACAGGAACAGGTGCCAATGGAGGAGTAAGCATCTTCTGCTGACCGGTCACACCCGCAGTGAGCCCTTAGTCAAAATAAAGTAAACGGGAATGTGTAGTGATCTTTTAATATATGGTATAGTGGATAGATTTCTCCTAGAGAAACCAAATCTGGTATTTTTCTTTTTCAATTCTTTGACATTGATATGCGTAATAGTTACACTATCGTGCACTGCTATAGCATGTATCCGCTTCTACATATTAACCCTATGTCTTTGGTTTGAAAAATAAATTTTCCTCAAACCATAACTTTTGTTCCATTTTCTTATAGTTCAATTATACCGCCTACATCAAAATATTGCTTGTGTTTTACAATATTTTTTACATTTTCTAACTACGCAGAATCTTTTATATATATAGATGAAATTGAGAACCAAGATGCGTTTAATTCTTTGGCGTTGTTGGCCGTGGCATTGAAAAAGCAGCAATAGGTCGCCAAGCAGAGCAGACCCAGCAATCACAATAAAAACATACAAATTATAAGCAACATAAATGTTTGCCATTCCGGGTTGACCGCAAATAGATATACAGGTCGCCAAGTAGGGCAGGTCCAACAAACACAACCAAAACAAAAACAAAAACAAAAATAAAACAAAGAGTATGTATTATAAAGGTGTGCCATTCCGGGTTGACCGCAAATAGATATACTGGTCGCCAAGCAGGGTAGGTCCAACAAACACAACCATAAAACACACACACACACACGCACACACACACACAACCCCCCCAAAAAAACAAAGAGTATGTATTATGAAGGTGTGCCATTCCGGATTGACCGCAGATGGCCATTTACCTTTCAGCAACTAGTCGACAAGTAGGGCAGACCCAGCAAACACAACAATAGCATATCAATTATAAAACGCATAAAGGTTTACTGATACATGTAATGGCAACATCGTCAGCAGAGAATGCTTACTCCTTCCCTATGGCATTTAGGTAGCCCACTACATAAAGCTTGTACTCTTTATAACACAACGTCACAAAGATGGCGATTTAAATAGTTTGTGAAATAACTTGTTTCGATCAATTTGATTATGTTACTTCATAGCTCAGTAGATAAAGAATCGGTTTGGTAATCCGCAGGTCCCGCGTTCGAATCCGCCAGGGACTTTTGTTCATATTTACTGCGAAGAAATTTTGAAAATCATGTTTTTGTATTCAACATTACATATTTTCCACCAATTTTACATGTATATTTCATATATCATCATATCTTTCATAATTAAATCATATCGTGCTGTTTTGAGAAATGTTTTCCCAGATGTAGTGGTCCACCTTAATCCTGCCTGCACTTTTGTCGGAAGGTCCGTGTTACCCTACAATCGACTTTGTATGTAAGTGTTGGGACTATGATTACGTTTAACACATCGCTTACTTCGCAAATTTATATTTGATTGTGACATCACAAGATTTCGGATTTCGGAGTTGCGCAGTAGTTTTAAAGTCGTCACTTCCATACACCCTTACATCTTTCTTTACGGTGACAGGACTTATCTGTCAATATTCATGGATGCTTCTAGCAGTCAAATAAGTCAATTGACATCGATTATGCAGTTGCACATTTGTCAGGAATGGCCGAGTATCGCCTTAGTGTGATACTTTAACTATGTCTGTATACAATAGAAAACAGAGATTACTAATACTTCGATCCTTTTACTATTAACAAAATTAAAACATGCTATACAAATACAAATCAGTAAACGGGTCTCTCAAAATGTCCTTCCTTTCCACTGTTGAACATGCGAGGTTGGCGAGATCCCAATACTATATGGCGACGTCCAACAGGCCCTCCGCCCTCGAATACATGTGCCAGCTCCCGTCAGCTCGTTATGGTAGGCTATATACAAGAGCCTACGCACAAAATACAAAATACACAACCTCAATTACGAGGAACAAAAGTACACTACAGCCTATATATTAGGACACTATGATCATAATTTACTGCATCATCATTAATTACTGCCTCTATGACGAGGAAAACATTATGCGCAATGGCATATTTTACACGCTGTATATTGTGAGACAGCCAATCGAACACTCTAAATACTAGTAAACAGCGATATACATACACACAAAATCGTACCGGTATTTTAAATGTATAACGAACGTATTTCATAATACATACTAGCATTTAAATGAATAAACGCAATCGAACTATTTTAACGAAGGAATAATACATTGAACCATTCAGAACAAAGTACACATGTATTTACACATATAATACCCAAAAGTGGGGGGATAAACTTACTCTCAATAGCACACAAAAATGAGTCTAAGTTGTAGAAGATGTCGAAAGAATACAATATCAAAGCGAAAATCAAGAACGTGTCTTTTCAGTAAGAACTGCTTGCCTCGACTGTCTTGCAGTAGCGAAGCAGGTGAGTTTCACGACAAATGTATTTTCGCGTCATCACATACTCTGTTCATGGTGAAGTGACTGAGGATACACAATGGCAGTAACGTTTTAACAAATTTTTACGGGGTAAAAAAGGGTAAACAAAATGAATGGAATGTGAGTGTGACAACATATGGCGTCCGCATTACTATATTACTGAGGGGTGTCCAAGTGACCATCCTAATCGTGGATTGTCCCGAACGATGTCATTTTGCTAATCGTCTCATAAATCATTTAATAATGTTGATATGAATCCAAGCTTCTTGCCCATAAAAATGTGTGAAGACAATCCAGCTTTCGAGATTCATACACATAATAACGTATTTTCAATCAAGCGGAGGACATTTCAAATCAATTTTACCGCAAATAAAATAGTTCAATATATGTTCAATACTTAATGAAATGTAATCTCGCTTGGTTTCGATTGTTTTCTAAAAGCGTGATGTGGTACGAAGGCGAATCAAGCGCGATGTTTAACAAACTAAGTACTGAAATAGTACTGAAGACAATGGTTTTAAAAATAAAGAGCGATAAAAAAAATGCGTTTGGAGTTTCATTTAACTTTAAAGTATACAATGTTTTCCGCTTGTATATATTAGCCAAGAAACTCATCATTACAATATGTAAATCATTTCGTTTGAAGTTTGTGGATAATTTCGCATAGACCCGTGCTATAACCAGGATTGATGACCACACCATCTTCGATATTCACAGGGCACATTTCCATAATTTGATGTAAAATAACAGCATTGGTATATACATGTATAATCAATATTTATCGCTTCCTGTGGTATAATAGAAAATGACTAGTACTGAAAGCATTCATTCTGAATTACAACTGTTTTAACTTACAAGTTTCAAGTTTCTTTTATTTACTCACACAATCAGCAATTGATTGGTGGGGTTAAAATATATTAGAATGGAAAAAGTAATACAAGTGTACAAAAGAGATATATGCATAATCATAATACATAAGCATGCATCCATGTCAACTGTACTGTTTCGATAGTAATTATTCTTACATGTTACACAATAAAGTGTGTACATCCACTTATAAGGAATGCAAGAGTCGATTACGGTACTGGTGAAATATATTATCTATTAATGGACTACTAATAACAGAGACGCATATTTCTAACAT
>CAJDSM010014008.1:20917-36183 GCA_903981925.1 Ostrea lurida | reverse complement strand
TCCCATAGCTCGGTCTGCTTCTCTCTGTTGAGACATTATCAGTTTACAAATCTTCTTTAAATTTGAAAATGAAATATCATCCTTTTAAGTTTTGCATGTTGGAATCCATCAAATTTTCAATCATTCTTTTTAAAGCACTTACGCAACGCAAGAAACTCCAAATACAAAATTAACAAGATGATAAATTTGAAAATTCTCTACACTTTGAATGTATGATACATACTTTAAGGGGATGATTGAGCCATTCTCATTTGATCATAATATTCTTTATATATATCATATACCAATGTGTCATTGAGCATTTTACTTAAAAGCATTCTCCTCAGTGTGTTCAATACCTGTCCTCTGGCAAATTTTATTGGAAATGTTGCGAAGTATATGTTCAAGTAGAACTCCAGCTTTTTTGCAACAGCATCTCCATCCCGAACAGACGGGTGGAGGTTATCATTCCATTCTTTAAAAAATCTGTCCCTTCTCCCTTTGTGAAAGTGTTGCATCAATTCATTCTGTTGAAGGGTGCAAAACAAGCATTGGCTAGTATTGAAAATGTTCTGTTTATCATATCATCTGCATATCAAATTCAAAACTTTTTTAAAAATGTACCGGTAATTACTTTGAATTATAGGCATCAAATTTTGGATGAATTTGGGTTTGCCTGTAGTTACCTGAATGGCCACCAATTTTTGGTTGGATTTGGATTTGATACCATGAGTTGCTATTGGTTTGCTTTTCTGTTCACATTCCTTTTGGAACACTGATGTACATTTATCAAAGCCACTGAATTCCAGGTACTGTAAATAACGCAATCACTATCAAACAATATGGTAGCAAATATGAATCATTGAAATCTATATAATTATATATCTACATGCAGTGTAGCTACATTTGTATAGCAGATACAATTCAAATGGTTGCTACTATTACTATACCTTTGGAAAGTACAAAATGAAACCATTCAAGGACCATATTCAATATGTTCAATTCAAATATTAATATTTTGGTCAAAATGGCATAGATTCGAATGCCAGTGTGTGGACATTTATTTCACCATTTTGAATCTCATCTACACAAGTTCTGAGATGTTCTGTAAAAGGCTTTTAAGCATGTCAACCATATTTTCTCAATCAGTTACGTTTTTGTTGTTAAACATCAGGTCTCTAATGTGTGTAAATTTTCAAAAAACTGACATTAAATACGATGTCACAGTGCACTTTTCACATTTCATATGCATCATATTTTCAACATTCAACGGTCGATCAAATGTCTAAAGTTGTGTAACAAGATGTTAAAATATGCTTTGACAGCTGCTTGGATATTATAAACTTCCTTTCATGCTGATTGCAGCTTTGGTTATAATTTCTAATACAATTCTCGCTTCACCCTCAAAAACTCACGTTCTATCAAATCTGACAAAATAACACCTGTAATGTCCTTGATATGTTACAATATTATATACCCATTTACTGGCTATGAGGTCAATAGCAAGTTTATTGTCCCCCCTATACAGCAACTATTTCCAGAGGTGCAGCCGAAGGGAAATAGTTGCTGTCGAGGGGGACAATAAACTTGCTATTGTAAGAATTGCCAGTAAAAGAGGTATTTTAATTATTATACCAAGTGAAACCAAGATAGATTGTCGATTGGTAAACTAATGGAAATTAGAGTTACCGGATTTTGACTTAATAACACTAGAGATATTCCGATAAAGAAAACGTGGGAAAACGTAGCAACCAGTAAATAGTTTCCAGACTATTTCGCGAGGGAAAATAGTTCACAGACTATTTCATGAGTAGGGAAATAGCAAAATTATTCATTTAACAATAAGCATTTGTATAGTATAAACAGTCTGAGGTATAATAAATAGCTTTACTTTATGTTTTGTACACCTTGTCTTTATCTACTTGCCTCCTGTACGATAGCATTTAATTCCCCTTCAAAGGAAACAACAGACAGAGATCCAGACATCCTGAATTAACCCCTTAAAATAAAGAAGAAGAAAAAAAAAAAAAATCAAGAAAATCTGAAATCGTTACTAAATTGTTTTCAATCTGAAAAGTTGTGTATAATCAAATATCGTTAGTCTTTACAAATAAGTTTTACTTTATAGTGCGTCTGTTGTTTAAATCTGTCATGAGAAAATTCTGGCTATGGCAAACCGATATTTTAACCGACAGTTCCGAGTCTGTTAAAATAAACGATGGCTTATTTCTGTCCGCAATGCCATTACCTTATTATCTTGATATATTCCCTCAAACCATTGAGCTGAACTGTGTAAATCTATCTTCAATCTGCTACTAATGCAGATTAATACATTCCTTGAAAACAAAAATCAATATACTCTCCATTGGCATGCAGTAAACAAATAATCGGTGTCGCCAGAATGTTTGTTTTAAACAAGTCTTACATATAAAATTCGTACGAAATTCGGCCATCGGAAAAAGCCGGGAGGAGGGTGTATAGAAATTAGAAAATAGTGTTATTCTCTTTTTAATAGAGAAGTGGACAGGCATAGACTACATGGATATATAGGCCATGCCTGGTGTCCACTTATATGAGAAGTTCAGAATGAAGTTTTTTTTTTTTTTTTTTTCACAATTTTTATTATTATTATATATTTATTTGTCAATATATCTCTAACAATACCAAATTATTTGCGTCATTTTTTATGTGTTAATTAAATAAATGTTTCAACTCCTTAAATACTAGTACACAATGCTTCAAAAACATTAAATTTTCCTCAAATGATGCTCATTAAAAATAAGTTGCACAGAAAGGGTAGACAATTTAGATGCCCTCGAGAAGTGAAAAGGGTAAAGAGAATATAGCAAGGTTGATTTCATCTTATTTAGATTTGGCCTTAGTCTGTTTGGAAATAAACATAATGATTAAAAATACACATCTAAAATACAAATACAGTCGAACCTCATTATCTAGAACTCGATGGGACCGAGAAAAAAGTTAGTTATCCATGGATTCGAGATATCGAGGGTAAAATACTAAGACAATAGGCGGTAGGGACCTCCAAATCAGTTCGACATAGCCATGGTATTCGAGATATCAGTGTTCGAGATATCGAAGTTCAACTATACTGTTCCAGTATGTACTAATGGAAATACTATGGGTGGAAGAAAAGTGGTATAGGTGGAAGGCAAGTTTGTCAAACAAGGGGAAGAACTTGTACTGAGGGTATGAAGGAGTGGAATAGGGAATGTACATGCACAAATAAAAAAACAAACACAAAGAGCAATACTTTACATATGAATTTAAATTTCTTTTATCCAAACACCACAATAAATATTTTCCTTAACAATACAGATAACTAGCATAGAATATCAGACTGAGTATTCAATGTTATACATGTAATTTCCAAGTTTATCATTTAATCAATAATGTTAAGAAATAACTCATTTCTGTGAATCAGAATGTACCGTCCTCAAATGCTTGTTGCGATTTGATTTAACACTAAACCACTTGCAACAGACAGGGCACTGATAAGGCTTTTCATTTGTATGTGTTCTTTCATGCCGTGTAAAATCATTTTTGTCATGAAAGGCTTTCAAGCACACATCACAAGTGTAAGTCACGAGAGGATTTCGAATTCGCTTAACTCCATCGTGCGTCCACATTTTGTGGCGTTTTAGATGACTTGCTGATCGGTATGCTTTGTCACATTGGTCACAGGAATGAGGTTTCTCGTCCGTGTGAATAAGCAGATGACAGTTCAGCGTCCCTTTCTCAGCAAAGCGAGCTCCACATGTCTCGCACACATACGGGCGCTCTCTGGTGTGAATGCGAAGAACATGTCGCTTTAATTGCTGTTTCTCAACAAAAGCCTTTCCACATATATCACAGACAAATGGCTTTTCTCCAGTGTGTGTTCGTATGTGTCTCCGAAGACTTGACTGATCATTAAACTCCTTTTGGCAGTGGTCACATTCATACTTCATCTCACCCGTATGTATTCTAGTGTGCCTTTGAAGGGCAGACAGTTGTTTAAATGCATTGTTACAAACTTCACACTTGTACGGGCGCTCCTCAGAATGCATTCTCTTGTGAATTCTCAGGTAACTTTTCACGTTGAAAGCCTTCCCACAGAGATCACATGGAAACAGTTGGAGTGGCTCCTGCTGGTTTTTGACATTTTGTTCCTCTTTGAGATCTTCAGTCACCCCATCAGTGGTGTCCATTTTCAGGAAAGCTACAAAATAAAACAGAGCATTAGGTATACATGTATAAGCTCATCCAATATTGGACATAGGTATGCAACCAATCTGTGATGCACAGTACTTCAATTCATGTGTCCAACATTATAGCAAAAATTCAAATGAACAAGGCCTAGGTAAGTACAGGCTTTGAAAACATGTATCACTATCATGATATGGTCTGATCATCATCTTCACCATNATCTATTGTTGTGAGAATAGGGTCAATAAGTAATAATATGATGATTTTATGTGTGGAATAAATCACTTAAACGTCCAGTATATAGTACAACGTCAATTTATAAATTTATCAGAATATAAATATTAAGTCACAAAAGTGTCAGAAGTGCAATTTAAGTAAAAGTCCTACAGCACTTGTACAGGGGAGGTATCTAGTTAAGTAAAAAAAATTAAATAAAATCGTATAGTTTAGTATCTACCAAATGTTTACAAGTCGTAGAATATATACAGTTGAACTTCGGTATCTCAAACACTGATATCTCGAATACCATGGTTATTCCAAAGTAATTCAGAGGTCCCAGCCACCCATTTTCAAAAGTATTTTTACCCTTGATATCTCGAATCCATGGTTACCTTGAAGTTTTTTCTCAGTCCTATTGAGTTCAAGATAACGAGGTTCGACTATACTTGAGCCATGGACAATGTCAGTTCCTATCAACTGATCAAGTTAATCAACAAGTAACATAAAAATCACAAAGTTACAAGAGTTCAATATCGGCAAAGTCCATGAATTTCACAATTTTGATAGCATCACTTGTATTTCAGCTGAGCCGAATTTAAATCGAAATTACCATGTACTTACTATTGATGTAAGTCGAATTGCTCGAGGGCTAGTGGAAATAGATTATCATTCAGAATTGTAATGCAACATTGAATTGAGTATTACAATAGCACAAGCCCTAAGCCAGTTAGAAAATAATTAGCCTTAGTGTACCACACCTTGCAGCTATAATCTGATAATTATGAAAATAACTGCATTCAGCTACAGATTAACATAGTACACCTTTATTTTTTAACGACATACTGAGTAGGATTTGATACTTTGAGATATCGTCCGAATTTACCACCGTATCCCCTTGTACTTACTTCCTTGGCTACTGCAAAGCCAGCTCCTTGTACTACAATACGAAAGATCTGCTGACCACGTCACCAAAGCGAGGTATTTTATGTGACAGAAGAACGTAAATAACATGCAGGTGGTTATTATGTAATATCGGAAGTTGTACTGGAAGTATATTTTATAAAATGGAACACAACCTACTTTTTCCCGTATTAGTAGTAAGTGTTGATAATCTCGGCCGAGATTCGGGTTTACTGAAAACAAGTTGATGTTATTGGAGTTTTAACATTCTTATTGTTTAAAGTCAACATTTCGCAAATTTTTTTTTTCACAGGCACCTGATGTGTGGATTTTGGTAACCCCCCCCCCTTCTAAAAATAATGAACATAAAAATAGAAATGATAAATGATGAAAAGTAGGTGATTTCCCCGCCAATCACTTCCATAAGTCGTTCTGCATAGTCAGTTTTTACTTTTGGCAAGCTTTTGAGATGACCACATGTGGAAGGGAAGGGAAATCACCTACTTTTGATCATTAGTTATTTCTATTCAGTTTTATTTTCATTATTTTTAGAAAATCCACACTTCAGGTACCTGTGGTACATGTATCACTGCCAATACTGCATTTTCAAAATTACTTAGCAATCTCAATTAAAATGACACAATGCATGTATTGAAGAGTTCTTATAGTCAGTTTGATTGAATTACTGATATGTAGAATCTCCACATTCCTACTGATATTTCTGCTAATTTAGATAAAGAAATATCACCTAGGTGCACATTAATTGCTAAAACCGACAGAAGAATGTAAGAATAATATTATGTTCCACCAGTTAAGCCCATGTCTAGCTTTACTCTTCCAGAAAATATTGACAGAGCTCTGTGACGGAGACACTTTGAACAGACAACATATGCCAGAAGTGTGGATACTGAAAAATTCTAAAGAACTTCTAGTAAATCTAAAATCCCAGAACTTTTCTCAAATCAACAACATCAAAACATATGGCCTTTCAACTCTTTACACGACCATTCCTCACGATGAATTAAATACTAGCCTTTAATTTGCTTCTTCAGCAAAAATGAACAAAAGGAAATATGTCATTCAAAAAATTACTTTGTGAAATTCTACTATGATTCTACGCACAAGTATTAGATGAAAGCAATGCTCGAGTTCCTCATTGACAATCTCTGGTTATCAGGTCTGTTGGAATTTCCATGGACACAAATTGTGCTCCTTTGTTAGCTGACCTGTTTTTATATTCTTACGAGGCAGAATCTGTTCAAAGCTTCTCTAGAGATGAAAAGAACAAATCTCTAGCTGGAAATAAAAGACACCACAGAGCCATCCATATCTACTTCGTACTTGGAATTTATTGAATAATAGACATGGACGGCAAACTAACAACTCAACTTTATGATAAACGGAACGATTACAGGTACTAGTATGTAGCAACTTTCCATCATCACTTGCATGTGGTGTATATGTTTCTAAACTGATTCGGGACGCAAGAGCTTGCTCTGCGTATGATCAGTTTTTGAATCAATACAGGCTACTTACAAACAAGTTGTTGTTGCAGGGATCTCAATAGTCGCGTTTAAAGTAAGCATTTCGCAAATCCTATGGTCGTTATAACGAACTACATGTAGTTTTCCCATACAACCTGCCATTTGGTCAAATGCTGTCTGATGTGTTTTTAGCAATTGTTAAGCTGTTCTTTATACACGGATTTTGGCTATGGATTACTCCTTAACCTGATCAAGACAATGGACTCACGGCGGGTGTGACAGGTCGACAGGGGATGCTTAGTTCTCCTAGGCACCTGATCCCACCTCTGGTGTATCTAGGGGTCCGCGCTTGCTCAGCACTTGTTTGGCATTCTGTTTGGTTCTTGCAAGATTGATCACTGTTCGCTATATTTGCCTTTTCATCCAAAGAAACCCGTGGGGGTCCGGGTTAGAATAGGTCCCCAGCATCCCCTTGCGTGTTGTAAGAGGCGACTGAATGGGGCGGTCATTCGGATGAGACCGGAAAAACCGAGGTCCCGTGTCACAGCAGGTGTGGCACGAAAACGATCCCTCCCTGCTCAAAGGCCCGGAGTGCCGAGCATAGGCCTAAATTTTGCAGCCCTTCACCGGTAATGGTGGAATCTCCATATGAGTGAAATATTCTCGATGGGACGTAAAACAATAAATAATAAATCAATCAATTTATCTAAAGAATGTCCAAATATCCAGCCAAGCCGAATTTCAGTGGATATTAACACCATGTAGCACTCCGTAATTTAAAAAAAAAAAAGTGGGTTTTTTTAATATAGATATAAAAGGTGGCATGGTACAGACCCCTATATTATTATTATTATAGACAAAATTACCGGTCCCTGTGTTGTGAGCCATAGCGACCAGCGCACTGCGAGCTTTAAATGACGAAAGCAAAGCGTGGAATCGGTAGCTTAGTGGTAGTGTTCGCTTCGTAACCTTGGGTTCTTAGTTCGGGCCCCGCTCGCCTATGATGTAAATATAGGCAGGGAATGGTCCTTCGCAAAACACGCGACATTTAGAATTAAGTGAGAATGACAAGTCCCTTGGCCGAAAGGGCTGTAGATGTGTGGATTCTTTAACGTGTGAACGCCTGTCGCCACATGTAAGGTTATATCCAAGGGACCCGTCATTCTCACTTTTAAATGTCGTGTGTTTTACGAAGGGCCAACTGATAGACAGTGCTTCTTCAACAGAAACGGAAAAAGGAGAGTGTTCATATATATACATGTACGAGGGTTGTCCGTAAAGTTCGTGGGACAGGCCTTAATTTATTAAAAAAGTAGCGTTATATATATAGATATTTATTATTAACATATTTATAATCCTTTGCTATATGTGAATTATAAAAGTAAAATTTTGTCCGATTTTATATGTATAATTACAAGTATGACTTCGTTATTAGATTTTGGATAGTGTACCCGGAGCAAGGCAAAATTTTAATGAAAAAAGCTGTTTATCGTTTCATACAGTTCATTTGTATTTTGTAAAATTTCGCGAAGATTGAATGATTTTTACATTATGATGTTTCCAAGAGTTTCAATGTCAAACCCAAAATTTGAACGTTCAAAGTATCGAAATAGCAGAGAAAACGAGGTTTCGATCTATTTAGACAGTTTCGCATTGTTCGAAAATATGATATGACGTTTTCGGAAAAGGTGGAACAGAGAGCAGCGATAAAATTTGTGTAGATATCGGAAAAAACACTCACAGAGACCCATGAATTCCATAAACTGTCGGGAAAATACTGTAATGTAGGCCGTTCATTAGTGTTTAAGTGATATAGAAGATTTTTAGACGGAAGGGACAGTTCACGGGATGATACCCATCTTTCCGAGATTGTAGTGCTGCGAAAAATGAAATTTGTGACGTGTTTGTCAGTGATCGGCGACTAAGAGTTTGTGAAATTGCAGGGAAATGTGGAATTTTTATCCCATCATCTACAGTATATATATGTATAACGTTTGAAACCATAACAGTTTGCGTTTGACGTTGGATAACGTCAAAGATTTTCATTTTACTGCTCCGGGTATGAGTTTGTGTCTTGTTTGTATTTGATAGAATTATAATTAAAGGTGCGTTGTTTGTAATGAAAATTTGCATATTAATAAAATAAAACATGTATTTATCGAAAATGGTAGTTTCATATTATCAATGTTTGTCAGTTTTTATCAAGGTTGTCCACGAACTTTACGGACAACCCTCGTAGTGACCTGTCATTCAAAAATCACTTTGTTAATCTCTACGCACAGGTTCTCTGAAGTTGATATTAAAGCAATGCATGTTGGAGTTCCTCATTGACATTTCTTCGTAGTCTTTAGTTATCAGGTCTTTCAACAATTTGTTGGAATTCCCATGGACACAAAGTGTTCTACTTTGTTAACTGACCTGTTGTATATTATTTTATGAGGCGGATTTATTCAAGCTTCTGCATGGAGAAGAAAAAATCTCTAGCTGTGGCCTTTAATATATTGACGAGGTTTATTTATTGAAAATAATCATTCCATTCGTATGTCGATTCGATATATCCCATTGAATTTGAATTAGTATAGAAGACACCACAGAGTCTCCCACATCGGCTTCCTACAAGTACTTACATATTTTATTGAACATGGATGTTAATAGCAAAATAACAATTCAAATTTATGACAGACAGCTGATTTCAGCTTCTCCATGGTCAACTTATCATATTCATGTAGCAATATTCCACTATATTATCTGCATATGGTGAACATGTTTATGACTCAAATCATTCATGGAAGTGCATGTTCTACGCAGGATCAGTTTTAAAATCAAGAACAGGCGGCTGACAAACAAGTCAACTTGATACTACAGAAACTAAACTAAACTATCTTATCTAAAGTCAGCATTTCGCAAATCTTGTCGTTTTAAAGATCTAGCCACATGTAGTTTGCAAATTACTAGCGGGAAAAAAAACTGTGCATTATAAAAATTTAGTTAAATTTTTCTATATTTATTGTTTATATCTATAGAATCTAAAGAATAAATAAAGGTAATGTTTTTAACAATATCGGATAGTACCCGATTCAGATGCACGGACTTTTCCATGGTTAGTGAAAATATAATTATTGTTTATTGAAGAGTTCGTACGAACAAGTTTTACTGTCCTGTACTCACTATTCGTGAGGAAAAGCAATTTATAGTTTTGACAAAAGTTACCCTTCTGTCATGCCACGACTCAGCGGAAACCAACGTAATCGTGCTGTTGGGATGCTTCAGCTGGAATGGCACAAAATATCGTAGCAAGACACTTAAGAGTTCATCGGAACACCATCCGGTCATTATGGAAACATTTCTAACAATCTGGTAACAGCCGGAATCGACCACGTTCTGGGCGTCCTCGTGTGCATGACGTCAAGTCGACAGGACAACCACATTAGATTTGTATACCTGAGAAATCGTTTCCAGACAGCAGGTTTGACTGCTCGTAGCATTTCTGGACTTCAACCAACCAGTCCAAGAACTGTGAATAATCGCCCTTAATTGCCCTTAAGCGCATTAATTCAATTGAAGAGAGCAATAATTGAATTAATGCGCGCATTTATGATTAATTCAAATAATAAGAACAATACATTGTAATTCATTTAATGAGCGCATTAATTCAATTGAAGAGAGCAATTGATAATTCATTTAATGCGCGCATAAATTCAATCATTGCCCTCAGTAATTCAATTAATGCTCGCATTAATGTGATGGAATTATTGTTCACAAAATTTGATTTAATTCTCGGTATAAATGATTTAATGATATCTTTAATTTATTAAAGATATCTTTAATTATTTACAACACTTTTGTAAAGGCAAAGATAACGAACAGTGATCAATCTCGTAAGTCCCAAATAGAATACAAAAACAAGAGTTGGGCAATCACGAACCCCTGGACACACCAGAGGTGGAATCAGGTGTCTAGGAGAGTAAGCATCCCCTTTTGACCGGTCATACCCGCCGTGAGCCCATAGTCTCGATCAGGTAAACGGAACAATCCGTAGTCAAATCAGTGTGTTAAAAACGGCTTAACAATGGCTATGAAACACATCAGACAGCATTTGACTCAATGGTAGGTCATATTGGTAAACTAAATTGTTATACAGACCATAGAATTTACGAAATGCTGCCTTTAACGTGACTGTTGAAACCTCTGCAACAACAACTTGTCTGTAAGTAGCTTGCCTCGAGTCAAAAACTGATCATACGCAGAACAAGCTCTTGCGTATCGAATAAGTTGAGAGACATACACACCATATGCAGGTGATGATGGAATATTGCTACATAAATATGGGAAGTTGACGATGTAGAAGCTGAAATCGTCCCGTTTGTCATAAAGTTGAGTAGTTAGTTTGCCGTTAATGTCAATGTTCAATAAAATATCCAAGTACGAAGCAGACATGGAAGACTCTGTGGTGTCCTTTATTTCTAGTTCGTTGGGATATATATTGAATCGACATATGAATGGAAATCATTATTATTGATAGATAAAACATCGTCAATATATCGAAATGTCGAATTAAAGGCCACCGCTAGAGATTTCTTCTTTTCATGTAGAAGCTTTTGAATGAATTATACCTCATAAGAATATAAAAATACGTCAGCTAATAAAGGAGCACAATTCGTGCCCATTGGAATTCCAACAGACTGTTGGAAGACCTGATTGCCAAAAACTACAACGATATTGTCAATGAGGAACTCCAGCATATATGTATAAAGAATTAATGTGCGGATTAATTCATTTAAAGAGAGCAATAATTCAACGAAAGAGAGCATATGATTTAATTGTGGATATGTTGAATTAAAAATATCTCTAAATATATAGTTGCTCTCTTTAAAAGAATTATTGATCTCATTAATTGAATTATTGATATCGTTAATTCAATTGAAGAGAGCAATAATTATTGCGCGCATGATATGAATTAATTATATTTTAGAGCGCTTCAATTAAAGATAGCATCAGTTGAATTGATGCGCGCAATAATTCAGAATTAGAGATATCATTAATTATTTAAAGATATTTTTAATTGAATTATTGCGCGCATTAAAAAGATATCTTCAATTATTTGAGTTTATGTTAATTTGGCGCTCCATAATGGTGGCATATTTCTGCCATCACTTGTCAGTTAATTATGTCGATTTGTCAGATCTTTATAATCATCATGACTAGGAACTCAGTATTTCGTTACTAATGCGTGTTAATACCACTAATTGTCATGCACTTGTCATCATAATATCCGACAAGTCGACATAATTTTCTGACAAGTCGACATAATGATCTGACAAGTCAACATAATTATCTGACAAGTTAATTAACATAATTTTTCGATATAATTATCTGACAACTAAACAAAATTTTCTGAGAAGTCGACATAAGTTCTGAGAAGTCGACTTATCGATAATGAAGTCTATGTCAACTTGTCAGATAATGATGTCGACTTCTCAAATGTTATGTCGCCTTAATTGATAGCTTGCAATATATTGTTGTTAAGAGTTACAAGTATGTTACGAAAAATGTTGTATATGAGCACTGTATATGAAAAATTCTCACAGAGAATGAAAAGTTCTCACGGCAAACAGGAATTAGATGTCCGATGAGTCTGAAAATGCATCCCACAATACACCATACCTATATAAAGCTTCATGCAAACAATTAGTAGCCTGTGATACAGTATATACATGTAGTTGTTGAGAAGTAAGTTGCGAAAGCACTGTAAAGGAAGAATTCAAAGTTTTCGGCAAACAGGAAGTGGGTATCCGATAAACATATCCGATAATACAAAGCAGTGTAGGCCTACAAACTTTTAAGTGGCTATGATGTTAAAGGAGATAACAGAAAAATGTGTGATGGACAGAATGACGGACGGACAGGGGTAACACAGTATACCCCATATCTTTGGAGCGGGGGTGTAAAATCCACAAAGACCTACATGTACAATAATTGCATAAAATACGGTAAATCTTAAAAGTTGATGATGTATTCTAGTATTAGAACCGGAAACTGAAATAGTTGGAGCACAGGTAACTATACTAAATTCTAACCCATGCGATATTTAAAATTGGGAGCGCTTTTTCCTAAAGGGGATAATTAAATTAAGGCCCCTGTTAATTCTTCTTGTGGGGATTACATGTATATGCTGTTAACTCTTTTTTCGGGTCCGCTTTTCTTTACAAGGAGAGGTTGTATGCTACGAGGGTTGTCCGTAAAGTTCGTGGACAACGCTTGATAAAAACTGACAAACTTGATAAAGTATATGAAACTAACATTTTCGTTAAATTCATGTTTCATCCTTATTAATATGCAAAATTTTCATTACAAACAAAGCACATTTAGTTATAATTCTATCAAATACAAAAAGACACAAACTCATACCCGGACAGTAAATATAAAAATCCTTGAGTTATCCACGTCAAACGCTAAAGACAATTAACTTTTCGCAACGTAGTCCACCATTAAACTCAACACGCACATTTCTTATGTCGCTTTAACCATGTCATCAAAATGTGTATAATCTGATCTGGTTTCTATACGTAATCATATATAGATCATGGGATAAAATTTCATGGACGAAGTCTTTGAAATTCCACATTCTCACGCAATTTCGAAATACTGTTAGTCGCCGTTACTGTCAATACGTCACGAAGTTCATTTTTTGTGCACTGCAATCTCGGAAAGATGATTTCCTTCACGCATGTCATCTCAAAACTGTCCCTTGCGTCCAAAAATATTCATATCGCTAAAACAATAATGAACGGCCCATATTACAATGTTTTCCGACTGTTTACCAAATTCATGGGTTTCCTTGGGTGTTTTTCGGATAGTACACAAAATTTAATCGCTGCTCTCTGCTCCACCTTTTCCGAAAAATCGTTTTTATCGAACAATGACGAAACTGTTTGAATAGATCCAAACCTCGATTTCTCTGCTATCTCGATACTTTGAACGTTCCAAATTTTGCAGATTTGATATTGAAACTCTTGGAAACAGCCATGTGTAAAAATCATCTCAATCTTCGCGGAATTTTACAAAATACAAATGAATCTGTATGAAACGATAAACAATTTTTTCATTAAGATTTTGCCGTGCTCCGGGTCGCCATCCACGTCTAATAACGAAGTACATACTTTTAATTATACATATAAAATCGGACAAAATTTTACATTTTATAACTCACATATAGTAAAAGGATTATAAATATGCTAAATATATAATACCTATACACGTTACTTTAGAATTAAAATTAAAGGCTTGCTCCACGAACTTTACGGACAACCCTCGTATGTATATACAGTGTATAAAATCGGAAACCATGCACAGCGCATACTGATGAACAAAGTCATTCTCATTTTGTAAAGTTCGTAAATGCATTCTATATGACATAATAGATTTATACAAAGGACATCTTACCGTTATATGATTACATGTATACTGTCCCCTGCCATTTGCACATACTTGGTCAGGGTTAAAACGCCTTCTTAGCGAGAACTTTGCTTAAAAAAACCAAATGTTTAGAACGTCACGAACCACTAACAAAGACATCAGCCAAATACAAAATCACATTAAAAGCGCGTGGCAATCCACGCTGTATCCTCCAGCAGCCCGCACTATAAATAGTATTTTCGATCAGTTCTGTTGACTTTATTCTAGACAAGAAGTATGAGCAAGAAACTTAAGGCGTACGTGACGCGCAGGATTCCCGACCCCGGAACGCAGATTTTGGCGTCTTGCTGTGACGTTAGTTTTTGGGACAGTGATGATGTTATCCCGCGAGAAGAGCTACTGAAGAACGTCACAGGAGTTGACGCTATTCTATGTATGCTGACGGATAGAATTGATAAAGAAGTTTTGGAACATGCAGGTAAACAAAACTTTGTAATTCTGAAATATCAAAACGGTATAAATAAAAAGAAAATGTTATTATAATTGTATAGAATCATGGATACTTTTATAATATTTTTACAACCAAAAGTGCACAGTCAATTTTCCCAGCAAGTATACGCTATATTTATTTGTGTAAAAATTTGTAATCTATTTGTAGGTGGCTTTTTAAATGTTTCTTGTGATAATTTATTTGTCCTGACCTTGTCTGTGCACGTATAGAGGACGATTTAACGCGCAATATCACACTATTCGATATCGATTCCGCCATCGCCTTGTAAAATAGCAGTGCTCTCGGAAACGTGAGGAATTAATTCACTGTCTCGAATAACAAGTTCGTGTCTACGGGCAATCCGAAGTTACTCGTGATAATAAGTCTATAACTAACACAGGCGGCTTTGATTTATAACCTTATACTATAACAATGCATATACATGTAGCTATGATTTTATCACGAATGTGTTTTTGAAATATAATACAAACGCTTGTTTCCAATGAACATGCATATGGCTACTTTTCCCCACCCCTATTAGCCTGATTAATTTAATTTTCCAGTATCAGCCG
>CAJDSM010014006.1:0-16319 GCA_903981925.1 Ostrea lurida | reverse complement strand
TAGCATCTCTGATGCCTTCTGATTTTTAAGGGATATGATTTGCGGTTCATACAAGATATCGAATCATCATAAGGTCTTAATCTCATTAGCAACTTTCAGGTTTTATGTAAACTTCGCGCATAATCAAGGTTTGATATTCCTTACAAAGACGAACAGATAGACAGACAGACGAAGTGCCTGGTTATGGAGTTGATAATGACCTAGGGTTTAATTTTCGTTCATAATTTTGTTTGTAACGATCTTCGTTTTCGTACAGTATTTTGTATATGTACATCATGATCGTACAAAATCCTGATAAGATTTAGACACATTACAGACAAGTATGCACTTTATTAATACATGTAATTGTAATTTTGAGATGATCTCCGTACGAGTACTTACTCTCAAGGAAATTTTCTGTAATCTTTTCCCTGAAAGTATAATATTTCAGAAAAGAGTGATGATAACGTTAATTTAAAAAAACCCGAAATCTGCGAAATTGATTACGTTTTGAGATAAAGATGTGATTGTATAATGCTCACTTGCACATTGGGCCACTGCCCGAGTCCTCACATGTATAACCAGCAGGACAGGGGCTGACTGCAGTCTGGATGTCACAATTCGTTGTACTCTGGCTAATCGAAACTGTAAAGGAGGTTTGACTCATTCAACAAGTTAGAAATGTAGACTCGGTTTGGAATAGAAGTACAAATGTTTTAAAAAATCAATAATGAACAGTTCGTAATTATAAGTATATGTCAATTTCAGACATAGGTTTTATCTGCATGATATATCGTTCTTCTTTCAAAGTTAAGAATTTCAAATCACAGCGTGGGTTTTAATTTTCTTCTTTGGTTCGTTGTCTACAGAATACCGGTATTACATGTAATTAAAACGGAAATGTTCCCGTATACAATTTCTACTCCTTTTAAAGCACAGAGTTCTATTGTCACCAGTTGGATTTCTATTTCCGTTTTCGCTTTTCCGGATAAGCGCCACCTTTGAGCTAATTCTACCTGACTCCGATCTCCCGGTGAAAGATCAGGAAAAGGTTCATTCTAACCTGATGAATTACTGGTGTAATGCTGGTCGATACAGAACCGGCCAGGTCCCATCTTAAAGAAACTAAAAGAAAATCTTGCGGACACCTTTAACGTACATCCATTTCTCCTCTTTAACAAGTATGTGATGGATTGTTCATTCAGAACTGATGGTGTAAAAACTAGTATTATAAAAAAACCCAGCTATGTTTCATATGTAAATATCATAGTTATAATATGTTTAGCGACGTCATCAAATTATATCGTTGGCAACCTCACAATAACAACTCAAAGTTCCTGACAAAACGGAGAAATGGAAAGGAAAAAAAACAACAAAGATATAAAACTTTGGATTTAATCAATATTTGAGAAGAACTAATGTCATGATTATGATTGTATTTTTGTCCATATTAAAGGTGTAAAGGATGGAATTGTAACTGATGCGTATTTGATGAGAACAAACTGCTGTGAAATGTGCGGTATACTACATTTCTAAGCATGTAAATTCCGACTTTGTGGTATTACTTTAGCTATACCATGAATGTATCGCGAGAGGGTCAATATTTCACGTATCGTTTATGATAAAACTGAGTAATAAGATTATTTAAAACAATATTTCATTCACAATTATGGGATTGGGCAGCAAGCACTCCAAGAGTAATGAGATCAAGAGGGATGTAGCTTTATTTATCTGATCATCCTATTAACTTTGCAATTTTTATGTAAATTAATCGGTTTAGGGGAAATATCTATGCATCTAATACAACCCAATACAAAATCATAGCTTATTACAGAACATCATAATTATATCATATATCAGTGAAACGGAAATCCTAAGAAGACCACTGTGGATGTTTATATCAATTTAATACAATTTATAAAACCTAATTAGAACTTTTTCCATGCGAGTATTCACTGCAGTCTTAAAAGATTTGGGTTATCTTTTGGATGAAAATAAATAAAGATGCCAGTTCGTGACATTATATCTAACAGGCATTGTAAACAATCTTACGATATTTTCCTGACGTGTCTTTCAGCGATACAGACGACACTGTAACTTCCTGTCCGTCATACGTCACTGTAGAGCTTCCCGATATCAAATCCCTGGAGAGGGAGGCGATGTCAGCTGTCGATTGAGAGGTCATCGTTGTTTGTATATCATAACCAACGTTCAAACTTCCTTTGCTATTGAGATTTAAAGAAATTATTAGGTCAATATCAATTTTCGTTTTAAGCGTAATTGAATATAAAAACAAGAGACACGTAGTGGAATATGTACGGTCAGACAACGTGGGACTTAAATTATAATTGTCTTTGTTTTGTTCAGAGAAAATTATGTTATATCGTTCTTACCTCACAGTTCTTACAATGCAACTTATGTAACGAACACCCAGTCTACTGCTGTACAATAAACTCAGCTGTAAAAGAACAGAAAAATTACGATTGCACTAAGTCTCCAGTGCTTACCGTATATACATACTTTAAGTTTAGAAGTTGCAGTCATTGAATACACGTGATGAAAGTTGGAATTGAAAATGGAATAGGGAATTTTAAGACATACCGCTGCCTCTAACTTTGAAATTACAGCAGTCCGTACAGCATTGACTGACAAATCGTCTGGAATGTCAATCACCAACGTTATTGTGAAAGTAAACAAATGGGAGGGGCCTGGTGTTGTGCCTGTTGTCATGGTCGTTGTTTGTGTTGTGGTTGTTTGATTCCTTTGTCGTTGACTGTGTTGTGGCAGTAGCTGTGGTTGTTGTCCTACACGGACTTTGGTACTTGGGTGTTGTCGGTTCCTGTGCTGGAGTGGTTATCGCGGGACCGGAGTAACAGGTACCACAGCAAACTGTTGAGTATTCGGACAATGCGCAGTAGTACATCCTGTTGTCAAATCTCCATATTCACAGCCTGATGGCAACAGAAATCAAATGAAAGCGAGCAACAAAAATTCAATTCTAATATACGTAATGTTATATTCTAATAGATGTACATAATCAACATATCAGGTCGAGTGACGAGTGATTATACACAACAGTAGAAATTATTAGGCGTTTTGAAATGGCGCGAGAATACATTTACGTAACAAAAAAATAACACTACATTCAAAATGGCCTTCAGGTCACGTAGAGTTATTGAAGCAAATTAAATGGGTGGACGCCAAATTAAAGGTGCAATTGTAAAGGATGAATTCGACATGAAGGAAGAGGACCAAAGCGTGACTCAATGTATGCCGCATTGTATTGGAGATGTTGAATACTGGTTGTATCATGGAATGCGACCCGTAAGGTTTCCTTTGATGCAGAAATCAAACGAATTTTTTGGCCAATCAAAATCGCCGTAAATTCATCATGACAACAAATTTCCAATGATAAGATCTTTCTTTTGGTACCAAAGTTTTTGACTTCAGACACGACAGTTTTAAAATAACTGGCCTTAACTTGAGAATGAATAGTGATATGACTTATATTTCACGTCATGCATGTACCTTTGCGCGGTATCATTTTTACTGGCGGGGCATCATTGTTTTACAAAAACATCTTGTTTGTAATCGATTGTTGACTGAAGAAACCTGTTATTCCAGTGAAGAAGTGGTGACACTTGTCGACAGCAAAGGTTCTGATGGACCCACAAAGGAACGGATATTTCTTTATGTCGTCGAAAGAACAACTGACCTCAATACCATTCAAGTTGGTTACCACGCCTTCACTGTCACCATATAAACAAGATTCTGCTGCGAGAAAAAATAATTGTCACCATATAAAACAAGTTTCTGTGCGAGAAAATTAACTTCTTTATGCAGTGTAAACAAAATACATTGTTCTCGAATTATGTTGAAATTGTAACAGTGATATTGACAAAAAACGACGATTACCACGGGTATAATCGCGTGTATCAGAGGATAGAATGCTTGGTGTGAGTACTTTTACGTCACTTACTGTCGGAGTTTGCCTTTCATTGATTCTGAAAGTGGCCATTCGGTGACTTTTCAGTTTCATCGCCGTCATATCTATTTTACTGAGCAAAGACTATTTATTGAACAACTCTGGTAGTGTCAATGCTGGGAATATCAGAGGTCCAATGAGAACTAGATGCTGTCACGTGACAGTGATACTCGCACGCATGTCTTTGCTTTAGATATATTCTTCGTCGAACTTGTGTAACAGATCTAACAAAAATTGAATATTCTAAAGTGTTAATTATGTGTACTTGGTAAACCGTACGCTCAGGTAAAGTACGCAATGTCCACATCCCATTAAGGAATACATTGCACTGCTACATGTATGTGAAGAGTATCAGAGGGTAATTTACACAAACGTTGTTAATTCGCGCATTTAATGTAAATTTCCCCATTGCGTAAATTTCCAAATCATATGACACGGTAACGTTGTCGTAGAAAAGGACGAGCACTCGTAAAGTCAGGGAACTAAATATCCTTACCGTCTCCTGAGGAGCGCATTCGTCATAGGTACAGACACCAGAGACGCACCACTGAAAGAAAGCAAAGCACGGAGTAGTGGATTAGAAAGGTTACATTTCGTCTTGTATTATGACATGTTCAAAGCCCGTATCTAGAAAGTGCTACCGTCATAACATACCTTTACTCCACACTGGATACCGTCTCCACCAACGGTAGAGACACAGGTATTACTTCCATCAGGTTTTGTGCACCATAGCTTCGTACAGATGACGTAAAATTTGCTTGTATAAGCCCTACAAATAGAGTTACATGTAATCAAGCGACATGTCAATGTAGTGAAAGTGCTTATTTCGATTAACAAAAATAGATTGAATTCAACATTTAATTTCTACGCGTGTTTCATGAAATATGATGGCTGAAGCGTCACAGTTATGCCCTCATGTATTTTCAAAAGTGAAATTTATTTTTATATTTTATATTAAATCATATTCTACTTTTTCTCTCTCAGCCGGGAGAATAATGTTCTATATCTACCAAGATTCATACGCACATTGTTTACAACTGCATCACATTCATGAGAACAATGGCTATCAATTCAATATGCGGTTTCGGATACCTAAGAGTTATTTCTCTTTGGAGAATTCTCGTACATAGTAAGGCGCGAACAATATGTTTCATGCGGGAGTGGGACAAAATGCATCACTTGTACACAGAAAGTTTTCATACGCTGTTTCGTCACCCAAATTAATCTGATACACAAACTAATTAAGTGATAAGTATTGGGGAGCATTATATATAACTCTTTCGTTGGTATAAATATGATATCCAGGATATTACTTGCAAATGATATTGTTTTCAAGTAAAACATATACTTCGATGGTTATTTTGTATTCCTGCACTACATATTTAAAAAGAAGGCCGCTTTTGATACATTACATCGTCTTCCTCAGCTGACTGTCCATTCTGTCCCACTTAGACATTCAAAGTTACACATAATTCACCTCCTACACAAAAGAGCTTCTTCTCTCGAACTGGCGTATTGGTAAATATATCGACGGTAGGCAAATAAAAGCGTATGTCTCCTTGAGCGGAATAAAATGAAACCTTACAAAGTGAAGATCCCGGTCCAAACAATTGTGTTTACACTGTGCGTCTGCGTCATAGATTCTCCCGGAAGTTACGGTGTAGTGATTCAGAGCGTCAGGGTTGTAAGAAGGACTCAGCACAGTCATGCAATTATTATTGTCCCTGTTTATACATGAATGGTGGTATTATAAACGCTTTATATTATCCCAAAGATGAAATTGTCATAATCTTATGAATGATAAATAAATTACTGATGATGCTTATTAATAATTGGTCCAAGTATTAGTGCAGAGAGAAAAATTTGGCGGACTAATTGTCAAGAATACCATGCATATTCACATAAACAAAACTACTGCCACCGTTATCCAAACTAAACAGGGTAATTTATTCTCTAATTATTTTTAACAATATACGAGAGCTGCCTCAAAATTCAGCATCAAAGCTTGGTTATTTAGAATAAATAACACAGATAAATGACACTTGCTACATCAAGTAGGTTCTACATTAGATTTAAAACTATATATATTAAAATACCGATAAATACAAAAAATTTCACAGTTAAGCATGCAACTTTCACAAGCCCGTTCTCAAGTTTACCAAGCCCCGGGCACCGGGCTGGTGGGTTTTCGTGAAGACTGATTTCAAATGATTTAAACACATTTCTTTATTTTAAATGTTGAATTTTGAAAGTGAGGGCTCTGCAGTGCCCAAAAATTGCAGTTGAATTGATATCTTCTTACAAGATTTTTGTTTAGAATGAAATGTGAAGATAATGAAAGAATACAAATTGAGAGTAGGTTAATACGAACTAATGGAACACCAGATATTTAGATCAAATATCTAAGAGTAAGCGTCCCTAGTTGACCGATCATACCCGCCTTGAACCGTATACTAGTAATTTGATCATGCAACTGGAGTAATCCGTAATCAGAATTCAGTATGACAGAATGCCCTAACAATCGTATGAAATGCGAAAAAAATATTCTACCTGATGACAGGTGTTTTACAAATTCGGTGTAGAATTTGCGAAATGTGGCCTTTCAACTAGGCTGTTAACTATTGCAACTTCAACTTATTGTCAGTAGCTTGGCTCGGTTGAAAATTGTTCTTGCGCATTTCTCGCGTATTGAATTAATGGGGTGGGAGACATGCACACTCTATACAGGGACAAAGGAATAATGCCTAACGAACAGAGAAAAAAAACAGAGAGCCGATGGGCCACATCGCTCACCTGAGCACTGCTTCACTAATAAGAGCACATTTGCCACTGTGGACTAAATTTAACCTCTGTCATCTTCCAATACCAATAAATGGCGATTATGTGTCAATGAACTTGGGCTCAACACAGGGTAAAGAAAATTAATAGTTTGAAGGTGAGGATCTCAATAGTTTGCAAGATATCAAACCATTTTTAAAAGGGCGGCGTCAGTCATGACCCCAAGGCCCTCCACATATGTGTCAATGAACGAACTTTGTCTCAACACAAAGAATAAAAAAATATAGATTTTTAAAAAGAGTTTCCCTACTTATACCTATAAGCTTTCAATCCCCTATTGTGGCTCCACCCAACCCCCGAAAGGGGGGGAGGCATTATCTTAACTAAATCTACTCCATAATCAGGAAGCTTTCAGGTAAATATCCACTCTTCTGGTTCAATGAAGAAGATTTCAAAGATTTTCCCTATATAATCATATGTAAAACTTTGATCCCCCATTTGGGGCCCCATCATACCCCCGGGGGTCGTGATTTGAATAAACGTGAATTCTCCACTATATCAGGAAGCCTTCAATATAATTTTGCTTTTTCTGGCCCAGTGGTTCTTGAGAAGAAGATTTTAAAGAGTTTTCTACTATATACTCATATGTAAAACTTTGATCCCCTATTGTGGCCCAATCGTACCCCTGGGGTCATGATTTTAACAAACTTGAATTTCCACCCATACCACGAAGCATTCATATAAATTTCAGCTTTTTCTTGCCCAGTGGTTCTTGAGAAGAAGATTTTAAAAGATTTTCCCTTTATAATCATATTGTAAAACTTTGATCCCCTATTGTGGCCTCATAGTACCCCCGGGGTCATGAGTTGAACAAACTTGAATCTCCACTATATCAGAAAGCTTTAAGATAAATTTCAGCTTTTCTGGGCCCAGTGGTTCTTGAGAGAAGATTTTTAAATGATCCCACCCTATTTTTGCATTTTCGTGATTATTCCCCTTTGAGGGGCCCGGTCCTTTATTTGAACAAACTTGAATCCCTTTACCTAAGGATAATTTGTGCCAAGTTGGTTGAATTTGGTCTGTGGTTCTTTGAGAAGAAGTTGAAAATGTGAAAGTTAACAGACAGACAGACGACGTACAAAAGGCGATCGAATATCTCACTTGAGCCTTCGGCTCAGGTGAGCTAAAATCTACCAATAATTTGACTTATGCACGTGTAACTAATACAATTACTTCTTTTCTTAAAGTTATCTGTTTAACGTAACACTTAAGCAATGAATTATGATTTATTGAAAGATGTAGTCTCATAACTGCAACGGTGTGTGCAAACAAATTGAATAACGCGCGTTAGCGCGTTATGAAAATTTGTTTGCACACACCGTTGCAGTTATGAGACTACATCTTTCTATATCATAATTTATTGCTATATTTACATTCTTAGAAAATGCATTTGTTTGTGCTTTTTATTGTATATGTTTTAAACTTTCCGCTCAACCTTTGGGGAAGTAGTGGTTCATGGAACAGCCATTAGGTAAGTAATTGTTACGTCACAATGAAATGTACAGGGAAAAAGATACAGCAATGTGACATTTACGCACTCATGATGTCATATCGTACACGACAAAAAGGAGTGCAAAATTAAAAAAAAAATTAAAATACCCAAAGTATTTAATTAATTTTTCTTGAAAATAAAAACATCAAATTGTCAACAGTGTTTATACATTTTCAACCTAAAAGAGTTCATATATTTACATATTTTAAAACCCTGTAAGTAGTTCTTGTATTCTATACCCCAAACCAACTTTGGTGATTCGGTCTTTGCAGTTATAGGCACATATACATCAAAATATTTATTAGGGGATTGTAAATGTAAATATTTTATCATAACAGCCTCGTGATTTTACTTATTACTAAAGCTGAAAAATATACCTATTAAGTTTGTCGATATATGTTGTGAAGTAGTTAGTTGAACATGTGGAGAATTTCCAGGGATTCTGGTTATCCGTAGGCGCAGAAATGGATGCCATGATGTAAGCATCGTTGCTATTGCAAATGTTTCCGGTCCCATCATGCTCGGCACTCAATCTGTTATTAAGATTAGGATCGACACACTCTTTTCAATATGTAATACCCAAGGTTTACTGAAAGGTTATTTTCAGTGATTACTAGAGCTGAAAAAATCACGTGAACATTCTTGTATCCTACACATGAAGACATCCAACTGTTGTCAGTACGAGGTTACTTTTAGGTAATATCCCTTTGAATTATAGAAATACGAAGTTTACATACAACGAACTATTGACTTAACTCATGTTTATCAGAAAATCACTTAATAAAGGAAATGTCAAACATAAAAAAGGTGCATATTATTCCAGCTATTTGTTTAAGAAACCGTCCCTGGGAATTCTTTAGAATACATCTACATGCAAGTATCTCTTACTTTACGTTTCCTTTACAACCAGCAATCATCTCTTTCCAAAATTGGATAGTATTTTTTTTTACGAAAAACAAACATTATTTCGTGGTAATACAGGTTCTCAAATGATAAAATAGTCATTGGTTTTACTTTAATTTTTATAAATCATAAATTGTGATACAATTAATGACGATAAAAGGTGAAGGTAACGACCAGTGATCAATTTCACAACTCCTATATAGGTTAAAAAAAGAAAGAGCTGGGAAAACATGGATCCCTGGTGGTGGGATCAGGTGCGGAGGAGGAGTAAGCATCGCTTGTCACAAACGTCGCAGGTCCTATAGCTCGCTCAGGTAAACAAAATAATCCGCAGTCAAAATCAGCGTGCAAAGAAGTCTGAAACACGTCAAACAGCATTTGACCCAATGGCAGGTTGTATTGACAAACTAGATCGGTATAACGACCATAGAATTTGCGAAATGGTGTCTTTAAACATTACTGTTGAAACCCTTGTAGCATTAACTTGTTTGTCCGTAGCTGTCTCAATTTAAAAACTAATCATACGCAGAACAATCTCCTGCGTATCGAACCAGTAAGAAACATAAACACCACATGCAGGTAATACTGAAATATTGCTTCATGAAAACGGCGGGTGTGACCGGTCGACAGTGGATGCTTACTCCTCCAAGACACCTGATCCCACTCCTGGTATATCCAGGGGTCTGTATTTGTCCAGCTCTTAATTTGTAAATTGTTTAGGACTTAGAAGTTTGAATATTGTTTGTTATCTTTACCTTTTCAAGCAACATTAATGCTTTAAAGAGTACAATTTTCGCGTATTCAAACGCAAAAGTTTCGCAATATAACACGAAAAATTAATAATTCTATTCAGTTATGAAAGAGCTCAATGGGCAATATATAAAGTAAAGACACACCCATGTCCCAATTCGTGTGCTGCTACAGTGATTACTGTGAAATCAAAGTGATCCTCTACCACAGAAACCGACTGGTCCGTGCACACGGCGCTCAACCAGGCCAGGCCGGCATTGACTGAGGATCCTTTGTTTGTAAAATCGTATCTGAAATATCAAGAGGTAGCATTTTAGTAGGAGTATTTGAGCAAAAATTCCTTTCAAAAATTAATAAGAGAGATGTATTAATCTAAGGATGTCAAAGAGTACTCAACTATCGCTCGGTCGTATTGATCATCGACTAAATTTTTCATACTCGAGTATTCGTTAAAAAGCCCTTGTGAGTAATTCATGTAGGTGAAGTCAACCCAGTTTTAAATTCGTTCATGTTCAAATAAATGATTTGAGTTTCGATGTTGGTCAGTAAACATGCCTCTGAAATCCACTGTATGGGCATACTTTAAAAGATCTCATGATGGAAAACCGGTGAAATATACATTAGATCGACCTATCATTCTGTGGAGGGACAGCAAACACATTATGATATTAGAGGATGGCCTTATATGAACAGACTTATAATGCGTAATGTATATAAACCATGTTGTACTAGATCGTAGATAAGCAGATTTTCACCAGTGAATTTCGCTATTCGTATGCGCTGAGGTGCATGTACATGTGTATGACTGGTCACTTTGAAACACTTGTACCCTGTCAGTCCCCCTCCCCCTTTTATTTTTACTGAGTACTCGACTATCGCTCGACTAAAGCCTACGAGTACTCGACTATTAGAAGCTATCAGAGTAAAATTGACATGCCTACTTATAACAGATCTAGATGTTTAAACTCATTAATACATGTATGTCATGTACATACTTAAAGTCCCGCTAGAGATTTTTTTTTCTCACTCTAATGAAGACGTCACCATTGCCGGTAAAGGAGAAGGGGTGTAAAAAGGCGCAAGTTCGGCGCTTACGGCTTTTCTTTACGTGGGGCCTCGGTTTTTGAGGCCTCATCCGAAGGACCGTCCCATTTAATCAGGGGTACTGTGGACCTATTATAATCCGGATCAGGTAAGGTACTGTCGACCCATTATATTTCGGATCCAGTAATACTGGAACTATGGTGAAAATAACCAATTACAGTGTATATAAAACCACATCTAATAACAAGAGCATAAATTCTGTTATTAATTTTGTTAGGTTGAAATGTCTTTCAAATTTGTAACGTCACAGGATATAGGTCCTTAAGTTTTGGTCTAAATAAAATATCAAGTATGGATTTATTGAAATAATTCAGGGAATGTAATAACTTTTTCAATCGGTTAATCAGGATATCGATCGAAAATAAATAAAATAATGATAATAAAAAAAGTAGGCATGACCGCTCTATGAGATTTCATGTGCATTTCTATCCATTTTTTCGCTTGATGCCTTGATCATCGGAAAAATATATTTGAGCCCATTCCTTGAATCACTTTACCTTGTAAACATCATGGCGTGGTCGTGTGGCGGTAATCCCTGCGTGTTCTGTACCCATGACGTCACTGCATCTAAAGCAGTGGGGGTGTCTACCAGAGTGCCAGACGATGTGATATCTTTATTGTTTTCTGTAAATTGTGACTTGGATGGTGTCTGTAAGTTGACGAGTTGTCTTTATTAATGATTAAGGTAGTGATTGCGAGGGTATTGACAAATTAAAGGCTCTTAGAATTTTTTTGATTTTTACAAATTTTGTAGTTGACAGTGTCTGTAAATTATTACGAAAGTATGAGGCATGATTTTCAGGGTCATTGTGACGCTACGATTGCCATAGCAAACCCCCATTTCATCTCTTTGAAGTAAATCATATGGATATTTTATAAGGTGTTTAGAATTTGAATAAAAGGTTAGAGTGCTTCATATCTTATATTGGGTTAAAGACAAAGGTCTAGATAGTGTATAATTTTTATCAAAACCTTTGTTTATTTTCAAATGAAAGAGCAATGCGATTGCATTTTTAGCAATTTGGATATTTCGAAAAGCAATTTTTCGACAAATGATTTAAGACACATTTTCAGCCCCTGAGAAGTAATTGATCATTGAATTTCTTTTATTTCTATCTATGATGTAGCTTATGTTAGTGGTATTGATTGATAGAAGTATCGGTTTGATATTCAGGTTCGTTTTATACTCACATCGGCAATGTATATTCCAGAAAATAAAATTGAAATTTTATAAGCAGAAGTTTGGATATTTTTGTAGCGAACATCCATCTGGAAAAAAAAGTCATGTTTAATTTGTTAATTTTACATGTACATCAAATCATGCTGCTTGTAGTACTATTGTTGATGTGATACAAGAAAATAAAATAGAGATTATACACTTATTCACTGGTTGTGAGTGGAAGTGGAATAGCTCTTTGATTCAACCGAGGCAGGAACTATTCCCGAGGGCTTGCCCGAGGGGAATAGTTCCTGTCAAGGGTTGAATCAAAAGAGCTATTACACAATCACAGCCAGTGAATAAGTGTTTTATTATACTGATGTCTACATGTATAACTTCATCTGTTGGGAAAAGAAAGATACATATTTTAAATTCAGTTAACATTTTAATTATTTAACAATATCAACGGATGTTCTCTTCAAGAACTGTTTCTGAAGTACAAATCTAATTAACGCTTTCCTTGCGTAGAAAGTACCGTCCGGTTTTCCCAGTTCAGCATAAAACTTCTTTAATTTAGAACACATCGACATCGATCTCCATTGAAAGTAATTTTCTCTATTCCCTCAATATTATAGTTTTTCCACATCTTTCCACTAAATAGTCTCCAAAAAGCCACTTTTACAACATTTTGTTTGTTTCTACTGTCTTTATAGTCGACAAGCGCAACGATATCCTCTCGTAACTCGTAAATACCGTTTCGAGACGACATATTGTTGTATTGGAACTCTCTAGTGTTACTAACGCTGAAGATACCTTCAACCATCAAATTACAGGAAATCAAAAACTGGCGTCAAAGCGTGCGGGAAATTATTCGAACGGGGAATAGTCAAAAAACTATTCTCCGGGGAATAGTTTGTTTATTCACGAAACAGTGGTAAATAGCTATTTTAATCTTCTGAACGTCCATAATAGGAAACATTTTTACAGAAGTATAATAAACATGTATATTTTACCCCATTGATTATGAAGGCGTAGAATTGTCTTATGCTAGATTTGGCCTCTTCGTCCTTGCCAGCAGTAGTGGATGCTTTGCTTTGTGTATACCAGCTTTAAAATGTCGACATATTAAGTGCGTTAGTTGTTAATAACAATTGTATTTCCCTTCTCAATAAAGTTTGCTATGCTAGTATAATCGAACGTACTAGTTATAAATGGCGTAGTCAACGATGAGAAGGGTCTCTATTTTGTAATCTCGCGAGACTTGCCGCCTTTGTCTTGGAACTCTGTTCTTTGATATATAAGACGGTCCATCCCGATGCAAACCTAGTACAGAAAGGAGTGAATAGGTTATGAAAACAATAACTAATGACGATACTATGTTTTTTACTACTTTCACAACAAATACTCGTGACACGAAATGAAGAATCTTTATCTGTCAAGTGTTATATGTGGCGAATATGAATAGAATGCCACGTGTTATAACACTCTATATATAGATATTAAAGCCTGTTCTCATACCTGATTTTAACGCGTCCATTTGTGGCCGACTTGTTCTGTTTAATGCTATTATTTTGTACTGTATGTTACTATCAATAACAGGCATGCAGTCTTTGGTATTCGGTTCCATTATATACTCTGTTCTTCCATACAGAAACACCCCTGTCTAATTGAAGTAAAAATTAATTGAAAGTTTGCTTTATAATATAACAATCAAAATGTATTTTCGCAGAAATTCATGTTATTGTAAATTACCAAAGATCTATTCCACAATAAGTTCCTTGTAGTGTGCTTTTATTCATATTTGTTACACCACCTCTCTGTTCCGTCCAATTTGCAAACCATGCTCCATTAGAATACCGGAAGTGGTGTTTGTATTAAGATACATATGTGTACAGTCTTGAATGTTAATCCTATATGGTAACAATTTTGAAACACCAGATGCGCATTTCGACAATTATGAATATGTTTTATCGAAATGAGTATATTTTTGCATGATTGATATTTTATTTTTGCCAGTTTTGAGGAATTATAAAAATGTGCTTTTTAGATGGCCATGATGAACATTGTATCACTGAACCTTGAGCAAATATTTAACAAATTAAAAACTTTGTCGCTGTATGTGGTCAATCCATGTCGAGTAGATATCAAAGGAAAATATTGAAATAACCTCACCCTGAATTTTTAAACATCTGAGTATTGATATCCAAATTTGTTCTGTATGATTTGAAATGATATTTGTTCTCATGAAGTCAATATACGCTTTCATACAGACTGCAAAAGAGTTATCTGATAGGCTAAGATCCGAGAAACTAGAAGTCAAACAGAACGTTGTTATGTCCAACTGCACATGCTTTCGAGGTGAACTGTCACATAACATTTGATTTCTCCAACATCGGACCAAATTGATTTGGGAATTTCCAAATTTACGCGAATTTTACTGCTGGTCGTTCAATAAATACTTTCTAACTTGCGTGTATAAGGCATATTATTGTCAAGAAGTAACTGCATGTACAGTATTTTAATCGACCGCGGGAGCGGCCGATCTATTTGTGGGTGTGTTAGAAAGTGCACGCGGGAAAAGGAGAAATTATTTTTAGTGCTTTGAAAGAATAATACATGTATGTGTAAAAGTCCTGAATAAATGATACTAAAGACACGTATAGATAAAACTGTTAATAACTGTAATCAATACGTTTCATTCTTATTCATTATTCCACGAATATTATGTATTTACGATATTATACTAAGTTTCTACAATCCAACACAAACTCTCCTTCTTTACTTCCGGACATGAAAGAGGCAAAATGTTTGAATTGTGTCCCATATAAAAATTGTGAAATTCATGAATCCGCGGTACAAGAGCTAGATTACATCATGCATTAGATCTTCAAGCAGGCACACTGTTTTAATGATAGTAGTAATAATGTGCAATGCAAAATATATTACCCTAGATTTCACTGATCAGGTTCCAGGGTGGGGCTTTGCTGATTATGCATTGAAACTAGAGTAGGTTTTAGAAAATTGTACTCATTCCAGGACGTGAAACAGATGATTCAAAAGCACACGGGTAACACAATGGTTTCTAAAAACCAAATAACGTGCACACCCAGGCGACCGTTAAGGTCTATGAGCCTCTTGATTGACTGATTGATTATTTGTTTGTATTTCGTCCCGTTGAGAATATTTTACTCATATTGAGACGTCACCATTGCCGGTGAAGGGCTGCAAATTTAGACCTAGATGCTTAGCACTTATGGCTTTTAGCAGTGAGGGTTCTTTTGCGTGCCACACCTACTGCGACACGAGACCTCCGTTTTTAAGGTCATATCCGAAAGACCCGTGATTCTCACTTCTAAATGTCAAGCTCTTGGCGAAGGAGCAATCATTACCTATTTTAACATCTAAGGTTTGTCTCTTGATAGAATTAGTCATGTAATGATCAAAACTAGCATTTCTAATTACTTTTGTATAGGTCTTTATTCTATCAGGTACCATTTCTTGGTTCTGGTAGCTGGGTTCAATATTTTGAATGATGCAATCATGTAATAAAACAATGACTGACATTTTATCCGTCAATATGATGCTTTAATTAGCTATTTTATTTACATTTCAGCAGTGAAATATTGAAATTTATCCGTTGAATAGAATTTGTTAATTTTCACAGTGTGAAAATAAACAAAAAGTGTTTATTTCACAGTGAGAAAATAACAACTTCCGGTCTGCTTGCCGCAATATCTATCCGCAATACTAATGATAACCTTAATTTTACGTTATATTTAATAAATTTCGTGGGTTTTCTTATTTGAATATCCCAAAATATAATTTAATTTCACTTTAGAGATTGTTGGATCCACCTATCGATACATAAAGTACGTCACGTCTTGTAGGGTATAGCCTGGGGCAAAGAGCCCAGTCGGGGCAAAACGCCTAATCCTTTTTTTTGGGGAATTCACATGATGCAGCAAGTCATGTGATTTATTTTTAGCTTCCTTACATATGTCATCATTCTCGCCAGAGATCCCAAAGCAACTAGATGACAAAGTATGCTTTGCAGCTCAATTAATTTGTTATGTCTCATTTTTTGCATTATCATTCTCTCAAAATATCAT
>CAJDSM010014005.1:0-13889 GCA_903981925.1 Ostrea lurida | reverse complement strand
TGCAACTCGTTGCAACTCGGCTAAAAATGTCACCTGAGTCATTTGGTCCATTGCCCTTTTCAATATTTGGATATTCAACTTTTTCCTTGCATGACCATTTTTTATAAAATTGTGGAATATCTATGTATTTATTTGTTTTATTTGTCTCATCGTAGAAGTTTCACTCGTATCTGAAGACGCCACCAGCAGCTGTAGTTGAAGTTGCACCACATTTTGACCCATGTATTATACTCAAGGTCTTGACTTCGATTGTCAAGGTCGAGCTCGATACTGACAAGCTGTCACTACCATTTTGTTTTACGCCTTAGCTTTTGTTTCTGGCGGTTAAGCTAGGAGGCGGCCTTGAATCCATGCAAACGTTCTGATTAATTTCTGAGCCACTTCCACCGGTGTCGAGAGGTGTATATGGTTTTCATGGTAGATTACTATGTCATTATCTAAAAATCTAATTTTGAAGTCTTAAATACCAACTACCTAGTATATTGAACATCTAGCACAAAGACCAAATGCATAGTTATGATGAGTTGGAGACAATTTGTTTCCTGGGTCAAACATTCAGCCCTCATTTATTAAAATTTCTCTAAAAGAAATTTCCTCTTTTCCTAAATATATAGCAAGCAAAGTACATGTAAATTTAACGCAACGGTCCCAACAATCAGGTGTGTATAGGTGTTATAAAGAAACACAATGTGTGTAAACAACAAGTTCACCCTCCCACTTTGCATCTTGGTCACAGAGTTATGGTAGACATTAGAACCCCCTACTTGGGAAAAAAACCGCCTTATGACCAGATGATGTGCAATGATATGAAGCCCATTCATTCTTCAGATTTCATTGCACCTTTCGCTGGCAACACTGCTTATTTTGTGTGAAATGCAGGTGACCTTTATACATGTAGTTTGTGGGGTTTTTTTTAAAGTCTTGATGACTTCACTCAGATGGCCTATTTGTTTCTGTTTTGTCCGTTGTCTTGAGTCGATGATAAACTTTTGAAAATTTCCAGCTCCTCCTCTGAAAAAGCTGAACCAGTTTTAACTACATTTGGTATTTAACATCTATGAGTGATGGTGAGAATTTCATGGTCTCTACCACCTTGAGGGGTGTGGCTAAAACCAGGAAAAGCTTACCGGTACTTCTTGACTACAAGCAGCCAAACTATTAGCGCAATTGTAGTAATTGAGCAATGAGCCCTTCACCAATACTGGGAAAATCATAATTCAGGATTCATGATCGAGGGTGGGGCTGAGCTGGTCATATAAAACTGCGTTATATTGTTGAAACTCGTCTCTACTGCTGGGCATCAGGCTGACAAATTGTTGACATGATTATAATGAACAATGACCCTTACACCAAAAAATCTTTAAAATTCATGACCCTTGGGTCCAGACTTGTGTTGAGCTAAGCTAATTATAATATATCTTAGACAATCTATTTCTTAACTTCTAGACATCAAGACAAATTGTTTGCATAACTATGAGCGTTGAGTTCTCTACTAAAACTGTGAAATCCATGATCATCGGTGAGTTAGAGCAAAATTGATGACATATTAAAATGCTGTATCTCTCAGAGAAAACCCTAGCTTCAGTACATCAAGGAAGCAATACTCATAATGAGCACCCCTAAGACTGTGAGATTCTTGACCCCTGAGTTAAAGTCTTACGGTAGGGCTTGATTGCTCATATATTGAAAATGCTTTATATCTTAGAAACTTTTCATTACTTTTGGACATCAAGGAGAAAAATTAGAATATTTGAATACGTATAATGAGTATTGAGCCAGAGTACGGGTAGGTGAATAATTTATAGGTGTAATGAAATAAGAACATGAATCTTATATTTTTTCGGGTGATGCAGGTATCACCGAATTTTAGACGGTAAAACTCATCAATTTTATATTACAACAAACAAAATAATGTTCATTAGACTTTACTTGTTCAGGTATGTTGATCGAAAAATCACCTCAATTCTTAAAAGTATTTTAACCAATGAGAATCGGCGCTAGGTGATCACGTGGGAAAAAAATTAAATGATAATGCAGTAATACAGAAAATCGTCTCCACTGTTGGGTATCGCGCAAACAAGCTGCTTGTGTAATAATATAATGAGTTCGTTTTGCAAAATAATTTTTTATTACCCTATTAGAAATGAAATAGAAAATCACATTTCGCTAAATGATGTAAAAAAACGTACTCTTCTATTAATCCATTGTGTATGTAATGAAAAGTAAAACAGAGATTGATAAGAACACATAGGAAACACAAGGATTTCAGAAGAACAAAAATGCTCATCCTCAAGTGACCGATAATACCTATGGGTCTTTTGTTCAAGTGCTAGTATGCCTTTGATTACATATTCTTTTACTTATTTCAGAATACCGGGATTATATCATCTATGCTGGCGCAGGCGCATTACTTTTGATTCTGATATTTGTCACGTGTATTTGCTGCCTTCATAAGAAGAGAAACCAGAGACGTTCCAGCGTGAAGAGAAGTGCACCGCTTTACGGCGTCACAAATCAGGCCATGGTATGTGTGAAGATGATAGGCTCATTAAGTCATTTTACGACTACCAGAACGAAACTTATAACATATTATTATCTGACCTAGATGTAAGATAATACACAATGGATAGTAAATGTGATATTGATAAAATGTCCCGAGATATACCAATACCAAGAAAGACATATTTCCATTAAGATACTTGCAAAGATGAACGTGTTTGACATGACCATAGAGAATATGAAATATTCTTTTTCTGGCCTTCTGAGTTCTCATGAAATTGGAAACATGTTTGTTATGTTTATTTTTTATTTCTGATCATGATTTTAAAAGCCTTTAACAAGAAGTAACAAACAACATGATTAACAGCAAGTTTTGGTTTTTTTTCAGGATGAATTTTATAACGGTAAACAGAGGAACCCCAACGTCATCCGGTATTGATAGTCTTCAAGATTATATAACTTAAGTGTACATTTAGAATTTACATACGATTGTGCCAAATTTATTACCAGACTCAATCAAAGTGTTATTTTTATACAATTTTATATACAATGTATCTATGTACATCGGTAAAACGTCATTCATTTAATGTTGATACAGACATCAAGTCAGTGTTTCTTCTGACTAATTGCAGCTCATCTTGTGTAATCCAGTATATCAACAAGTGTTTTAATCACTCCATCAATTTATACAAGTGTTCATAAAAACTATGTATTGTTATAGTCATATTCCGTGGGTGTGTGTGTGTGTGAAACGATATGTATACTGACAGGATGAAATACATATTAAAAATGGTAGCTTATGTGTTGTTTCTGGAGTCGCTGGAATATAAATATGGAAAAGTCACTGATTGTAAATGAAGTGAAAGACCTTTGCATGGTGAAGGATATTGTAACCTAAAACTGTTTCGGGGTTGAACGCAGTGATAGAACAGAACCCGGGGTCTCGCAGTCGTGAAATGGAAAAACGCTCAAAACACCACAACACTGTGATTGATGGGGCTCACGAAGGTGTGACCGTTCGACAGAGAATGTTTACTCCTCTTAGGTTCCTGGTGCCATCTCTGGTGTGTCAAGGGGTCCGTGTTTGCCGATCTCTTAAAGTAGCATCCCTTATAGGGGTTATGAGATTGATCGTTCGTTATCTTCGCCTTTGCATTATAGTATACTACATACATGTATAGATTGACATTTGCTGTACATGTAACTCTATTGATCAGTATATATTTTCAAACAATATACAATGCAATTTTTATATACACTTCGTGTTATCAGGCAGATTCTGTAAATGATAGTCAGTAGATAACGCACTATGGGATCTCTCGAACAGTTAAATAATTTCATACAGGTGAATAAAGTGACTGACTCCCCAGTAAGTTCCTGATATATAAATAGTGTTTCTAACCTCATTGTAGGAAATTTGACAAGCTTCATAATCAACATCTATAACTGACTTTATGTATTTTCCTTCTCTGTGAAGAAGGCAGAGACATTTACTGTCCTCTACAACAAAAATATAATCCCCTAATGTCATCAGGGATCTTGGCAAGCCCTTCATTGGAACTACCCAACAAAACTCTCCCTCATAGGTCATACACACCACCCGCTTTCCTCTATAGTCCGACAAATACAGACAGTTCTTGGTCTCGTCCAGAGCAAAGTGTTCCGTGAAAGGATTCCCGCCCTGTAAATGTGATGACCATCGGATTATTTTCTGAGTAATGCCGTCCTCGGAGATAATGTGCATTGAGGGGTCAGAGAAGAACACGTCACAAGATACAAAGAAATAATTGGTCCTAACACAAAACGCTATCCCATAACACATTCCACGCAGAGTTATGTCCATTCCGAGTTTTTCAATGTACGGTTTCCTTGGTTTTTCATACCAGTGGATCTCTCTACGAACGAGCTGATACATTTTTATCTTGTTCTTATATGTCACTGCAATAGTATTATTTTTCGTTACTGTCATGCACCAACATCCTGTTGGAATAGGCAAGCTTACTTGGCAGATGAATTCCTCGTCAAATAATTTGAGTTTGTCATTAGTTTTGTCAAGAATGAGCAAGCAGTTCCTCTCTGTGCAAACTAAATTCCCTAGAGGACCCACTTTTTCTTGCCGTTCAGCTATGCAAGAGAAGCGATTTTGGAAAGCAAGATGCACATGCTGAAGCTGTACCTCTTGGGTAACTCGAAATCTCTGAAAATCTCTCACCATAGAGATGATCCCTGAATTATCTGATCGAGGAGTGCTCTGTAATTTATACCCAGGGCGAGGGGACATTTTTTCCGTCAGTAGCAGACGAGGTGTGGTCATGGGCGATATCTTAAGTAAGGACTCGGTTCGCCGCAAAATTTCAGGCTTTTTTACAGACGTCCATGACTCATTTCCCGTTTTTCTTGTCACAAAGCCGTTGTTCTTCTTCCTGGGATTAAGGTGTGTGATAAACAAGTCCATCTGCAAGCAGTCGCTCTCGAATTCTTCAACGGACGCAATGCGAAGTTTACTTTGAATATTTTCAATATCACATTCCCCACATATCTTTCGTATCACGTGTCGGCGAGTGCAATCAGCACAAAATACCTTTTTACAAGTCCTGCATTTATAATTGGCCGGGTTTTTCAATTTCCCCGCCAAGCACTTGTTGCAGTTTCCATATGCAGACGACAAAAACACATCGTCATCGAATATGTCTCTGTGTTTCTGAAACCAAATGATATATTGATTACGCATGCACGCATATTTATTACAATATTTTAAGTCTAGACTTCATTGTGAGACCTGGACCATAGGCTCGTGCAGTAAACTCTAGGTAATCAAACTTTGATCATCGTTGTTGGTGTTAGTAACATTTTACTTATTGGCATATTAATTTCAATCAAACTTAACATAAAGTAATCTAGGGTAAAGACTTGAAGTATTTATGTTTTCTCAAATGAAATAAATGTACGTGCATTAGGAAAGATGATTAGAAAATTAAGAAATTCAAAAAATTAGTCTATAGAGAAGCACATGAAAAATTCTTGTGAAGAATATATTAAAGTTTGTTCACACTTGGAGTGAACTAGTAAATCGTGACCTTGAAACTAAATGGATCGGTAGCGCCAATAATTTTAAAACACGCTTCGGTGGAGACAAAATGTATCCAGCAACTGCATAGGATGTTGTGTTGGTATCTAGAGTCTGGAAAAAGTCTTCCAAGAACATCCGGGTGCTACTACAATCTTAGCCTAAAAGCGTCTGTTCTACCTACTCTACTCGTAACTAGACTATTCAGGAGTATGGTAAAGCATTATGGTTAGAGTTTTCAAATGCCTAAGGCCGATTTATAACTACATGTATGCACGTCCGGCCTGACAGTATACTTGTANACCGATTTATAACTATGCACGTCCGGCCTGACAGTATACTTGTATTTCTCAGATCACGGCGGGTGTGACCGGTCAGCAGAGGATGCTTACTCCTCCATGGCACCTGATCCTGCCTTCGCTTTTGTCGGAGGTCCGTGTTGCCTTACACTCGATTTTGTATGTGTTTTTTGGGACTATGATTACGTTTAATACATTGTTACTTCGCCATTTTATATCAAACTGAATACATCAAAAAGCGAGCCCTTAAGGTGTTCAGCCTGAGAAATTCATAGGTCTAAGTACATTATACCAAATTCAAAACAAATCGATACAAAAACATTCCTGTACCCTATCGCGTATTGCAAATACAGGGATTTTTTAAAGATAACATTTAAATAATAATTCTTGATTTTATTAAATCTTGATTTATTATCCATATAGGACCAGAATTGATCAAAAAATGTTTACCCAAAACATATACATTAAAAGAAAATTTGTAAAAAACTAGGATACGATTTCTCAGATTAATCAAAGATCTTTGTGTAGTGTTCGAAGTTTCTGACCACCAGGATAAGGCTTTAATCAAGAATAACACGATACATGCACCATCGTGCCAATACATGTAATAGTGTGATTATAATGAAAGACTTGCCCATATAAAAAGAATAATTTGAGTACATTTTAGTATAACTTTTCGAGATTTCCCAATTTGTTTAGCAAGCTTAAGGTCTCCAATATAATTCATTTTTGCATCGATGTCACTGTTGTCACAAGATTATTGAATATAGCAACGCTTTACTCACCGTACGTGTGGGTCAGTAAATTGGTATTAAACCAAGCACTAACAACGTATTTGCGGCACCCAAGGCTTAATATGAAAGACATAAATCCTGTTGCTGTATAACTATGTATAAAGTAATTGTGTTGTAGAACAATCAATCTTACCTTGATCATATTTCAAGCAGCAATCATATTGCTTTTGAGGAAACAGAAACATTGACAACTGCAGTAAACACTTTCATTTGGAGCTGATTCATACAACAATATTTTTCACGAATCATAACTACACACTTAGACAATTAAAGCCTTGAGTTGAGGTCAAACGCTCTGATGAGTTCATTGTGAATTATTAAATGGTTAATGAGTGCATTATCTATGTTAAAACACAGGTTTAAAAATAAAGGGGTAAATTCGAACATGCTTTGTTTACAGCTCATGAAAATATGACTTCGAGAATAACAAAAGTAGAAATAAATAAAGTACATTTATTCATGCATTTTTGTTTTGGGTGCAATATTTCCGGCTATAGTGAAATAAACGATGAGTTTCAACAATTAATGTAGAGAGGTACACGAAATAAAATTTTCTTAAACTGAAATGGTTTCCCTTTTGTTTAGAGCATTCTGTGAAATTTCTGCCAGGACTGTGCAATCGGCACTCCCTTCTTTATTTCACTATTTAGAATCTCTCAGAAACTATGTTATGATTTGAATACCCGCACCTTATGTTCATTTCTTGAGCCCGATCATTGTACTTACAACTACATATCTTGTGAAAGCAAATGGGTGGGAATTTACCTCCTTTGAATAGAGTAAAACAGCTCGTTCTTACGATCTGGACGACCTTTACCCCGATGAACAACGACTGTCAATTTTATATAAAAAAAAAAAAAAACCCAACTAAATGAAAAACTTCAATAAAAGGACATCGGGTTTATCCTGTTAAATGAGAAAGTGGCAGTTGTGAGAAAGCAATGGAAGGCGGATGACGCACGTTCCAATTTCATCGTGATCTTCTAATTCTTTCTTCGGAGGACACAGATCGATGTCACTGAGAAAAAAACCTAACATGTAATAAATTCACCACTAAATTCCATGTAAACCATAAAATAAAAACATCAAGCTACTTTATTCTTCAGAAATCAAATATGACACCGCATCCTCATTTAAGACAAAAATTTCCAATATGCTTTTATTCTGATATATTACTGCTGTCATCCAAGAAATCAATTTCTTTGTGTGCGATGTTTTGATTTGAATTAGAGTATTGATTGTGTTGCCTTTTGATTAAGAATACAAATACAATTTTGTTAAAGTGAACCCTTTTAATCTACAGTTCATTTATCAGGCATTTCCTTTGGGAAAAATTAACGCAGCCAATAAAAAAAAAATCTGCAAATCTACGAGATTGTATCGTGGGTAATATATATATTACGAACAGCGTCTTACCCTGTCCTAGTTATATTAAGATAGAGAAATTAGCTTTGTTTCCCCTATCAAAAAAGTCTTAATGAATTTTTGTCTCTCAACTGTCTACAGACCCCTAACCGTCCGGCTCTTGTAATCGTCGGAACGCTACTATTACGGACACTCCATAGAGTACACGCTGTCCATTATATAGCTTTGCTTCTCAGATGAAAGTGATTGACAATGGGGAAGGCAAGTAATTGCGAAGACCGAGACTTAGATCTTAAGAGACTGAAGTGACAACTTTTTAACGCAGGAATGGTTTATAAGCTATGATTAAGTAGAGAAACAGAAAGATCTTATAAATATGATAAAAACAATTTACAAACCCAACTGACAATTCTGTAGTCCCAGACTTATTACAGCCTATCTAGTTCATTATCATAAAATTAACTCGAGAATGGAGTTTCCTGTCCCCATTGGCCCCGTTCCCGTTTTATTGCTCAAAATTCCACGTTTTAAACGTGAAAGTACAAATACATCGAATAATGCAGAGATGCTGTTGTTGCGGTTTTATATTTCACGGTAAAAACATCATTCTGAACACACACAGAGATGTTAGATTTCCAATATAAGTTATAGATGATGCTTGGTGTATAAGGTTATAACATCTATAAATTCATAATAGGATTAAAAAATTGAAAAGGCGGGTGTACGAGGACTGGAGTTAATCAATATAGATAATGGTCTACATCTATATGGTTATGGATAATCTTAGTTCCCATTATGTAATAAATGACATTTGTATTTGATTTCCCGTTGTAGATCCAGAATTGGGGATCATTCTGGGATATCAAGATTAGATATTCTCTCTGAAAACGAAGTTGTAGTGGATATATATGCAGGAAAGTTGACATCCTTAAACTTTGAATCTCGTTATATACATGTATGGCTGGATTCTATATATCAAAGGGTACATGTGGGTGGTGAATTAATATATTCTAGTCCCGGTTCCACACAAGTTTTAGATGACATGTGACACTATAGATTGCGATGTTCCAAACGATGTAAAGGCAAAGATACGAATAGTGATCAATCTCTTAAGTCCCAACTAGAATACAAAACAGGAGTTGGGCAAATACGGACCCCTGGACACACCAGAGGTGGGATCAAGTGCCTAGGAGGAGTAAGCACCTCCTGTTGACCTGTCACACCAGCCGTGAGCCCATAGTCTTGATCAGGTAAACGGAACAATCCGTAGTCAAATCAGTGTATGAAAAACGGCTTAACAATGGCTATGAAACACATCAGACAGCATTTGACTCAATGATAGGTCATATTGGTACACTAAATTGTTATAACGACCATAGAATTTACAAAATGATGTGACATGTCTATCAGAACCCTCAATGCTCCTTGAGGTGGAATGAAAGGAGGACCTAATATCCTCTTGAGAAATCGTTGGGAAAGTATTTGGTCGAATTAGGTGTTGCATCCTTAAGATAAAATCAATTAGGCTGAGGAGAATGTTCGGATATACATGTATCAAGACAATGGATGTGACAATTCAGAAGTAAAGATTATTTACCGAATTGAACCTGTAGATGAGTCTGTACCAGGCCTCAAAACCATAAACTACATGTGACACAATTTAAACGTCTTGTGTAGGATACACACTCATAACTACGAATCGTTCTTCGTTAGAGTCTGGTTACAGAATTTAAATTCAAAGAGCTAGAAAGTTTGGTTAAAATGATGGATAAAAAGGCGAAGATAACGAACAGTGATGCTGAACAGTAACGCAGATGATCTATCCAAACGACCAAAGCGCATATGTAATGTATCCAGTGTACGAAGCCAATTACGATTGTCCCGGAAAGGAAAGACGAACCATTGCCTAGTGACTCCCACTGTGCTTTGAATAAATGATATCGAGTATTTTCAATAAGGGGATGACATGACTGAATTTGTTCTTAAAGTATAAGTGGTGTCAGAACTTGGAAACTTTAAAGAACTTCGATGTTCTACACAAGCATTGTTTATTGTACATGTCAAAACAAATTACCTTATCGAAAATCGCAAAGAAACGTACCTATAAATGGTGCAGTGGCATTTCATTAGAACTTGCGCTCACTTTGGCCGCAATAAACACTAGCTTAATAAAATTCAAACTTGCTTTTATGGACCAGGCATGTCAAATGGTGTTTTATTCAAATATCCTAATAACATATCATTTAGAGACTACTGTGGAATCATTCTAATTCGTGGGGGNTTTTAGAGACTACTGTGGAATCATTTTAATTCGTGGGGGCCAATGTTTGTGGGTAACCGAATTTTTTTGCTAGTTCGTGGGGACGTAATTTCGTGGGTAATTCATAAATTATGCGAACAGCATAATATATATAAAGAGTATAAGGAAAATAAAACATGTTCGTGGGGATGTAAATTCGTGGGTAAAAGTGACCCACGAAATTCACGAACATTGGTCCCCCATGAACAATGATGATTCCACAGTATGCCCTTCAATCACCGGTTCTCTCTATATGGTTAAGAATCAATAGATATTGGTGGTTGATGGCTATTTTACAAGTGGACCGAGTGAAATTAAGACGACCTCAGAATCAACAAACAATATATGCAAGCTAGACAGTCACACAATTCCATCAATAATCAATGAATCAGAAATGAGACGCAACCAAGGAAATGTAACCTATCCTATCATGCTACATGTAACAACAAATACAGAAATAGTCACCCGATGTTAAACAATACACACACACGTATTTCACATATATAGGAAAAAGCGTGAACAGGTAATTTTAGGTGGAGGCAAACATCCCAACACAAATGACCAACACGTAGATCCGGAAGTAATTAATTTATCCAGTAAAAAACTTGCTGAATTTGAAATAATTAAGCTCCTGTATACACTGTCTTTTCATTTCATTTTATTCAGGTAAAAAAAAAATCACAGAATGTCAAGATCATAAACTTAAAATCACAAACTGAAACCTGACATAATCTATGGCACTATGCAATTATAATAATTAAAAGTTTACCATACTTGCAACAACAATAAACAAGAACTTAGAAAGTATTTAAAAGAATACACACGTAAATTATTTAAACGATCCAGAAAGCAATGAGGGTACAAATGAACCGCTGGATATGGTGAAAAAAATCTAAGTTCAGTCTTAAGAAAGGGCGAAATATGGTATTGGACAGTGTTTGTGAAACTGTGGAGAATCTACCTCTTAAAACATCTTGTAATAAATCCAGAGTGTAAGTAATGGTATTGCGATTAAAGTAAACAAGATGCAGTGTTCTACTCCTTTTGTCATGCTATGCTAATTATATTGTTCATTATGCGGAAAACGCATTTGGATACGTACAACACGCTTGATGATGTAGACCATGCCTGATAGTAATTCTGAAAATTATTGAATATAAATTCCCATATCATTGTGCACCTCAATTGTCATTTATTGAAATTTGTCATTCCGCTTTCCAATATAAGAATTTCACAATAACTTATTATCAGCGTCCGCTAATTGTGCGTACAGTGGTAATCTGAATTAGAATCTTTTGTCTTTTCCATTGCATAATTAACCATACTATGGAATTTACGATAAACAAATATGGTGAAATCCAATACAGAGTACCAATAAATTGACACCCACTGCCAATAAACAATGCGGTTTAGAGATCTTGAGTAGCTTTTGTCTGGATGGCAGCGTATAAATGTAATGTTTATTTATAAATTGTATTTTACACCAATTTCAACTGCTATGCTTATCTTTTGTTTGGTTGTAGGGAGGGGGTGGGGTAAATACCCTTAGCACAAACATTATACTTGTTTTGTGATGCTCCATGCTGAAAATTAGTTAATCATTTGAAGAGAGGATAGTCGTGATCCAGACTGATTCCTGCAAATGGATTCCGTACCTCTGTACGCTTATTGGCTTATTTACGTGGAAAGTGAATGACTTTAATAGAGCAGTAGGATAGATAGGAAGGCCGTTATAGACTCGATCTCAACATTTCAACAGATTTGGTATTCGAAATTGAACTAAAAGAAGAACTGATCATCCCCCTTCCAACCAATCCTCATTCGACAGCACTGGGTGGAATAAAGTATGAATTCCTTGTTAATTTTCATTTAAGCGCACCAATCTTTACTATGAACGGTAAATCTAATATTAATTGTATCAATCATGAATTAAAATCATCATCTGAGTAACCATGTTAGCCCAACGAACAATCACTGTACATTAATTGATCACTTATTGTTTTGGGTATTTTTATCGATTGAGAAACAATGGTTAACGACATACGCGGATTTAAACTGATAACTTTTTTGATCTTACCATAGATATTACACATTTCTTTTCTATTCAATATTATAACTTGGCTTTGGCCTTTTATTTATTTATTTATTTTTGGAGGAGGTGTGTTTATATGTTTACGCATTTATACAGCAGACAAACCAAACTTGTAGAGTTGTACGTCATAATTGAGAAAAACAGCGTTAAAAAATATCTATCATGTCACGTTTTTCCCACGTTGTTTTTATTCACGATATCAAATTCTTAATGTACAATCATAAGAATAACGTAGAGTTGAAAACTTTTAAAAATCATTCACAGATGATATGCACGTAATAACTATATCGGGAAATGCACACTATTGCAGTCACGCAACAGTTTCGTGGATTTTTCACGAGGACGTCTGTTAAATCATATTAAATGCATGACCTTCAGTTGAAAATGAGATATATTTATGAATTAAAACTCATGTTGTTTTATGCTTGTTTGGATCAGACACGTCATGTAGCAACGAACCAGGCGTTGCTAAAACGCGGTACCTACGGAAAGGTATATTCTCAATTGTTAGATCTTAGCAGAGTGACGTGATCTACAAATTTACGTGCATATTTTGTCCATATAGTTTTAACTGCATGTGTTCTGTGTAAGCGGATGGAGCTGTACATACTCTTTTAGTAGTTATTATTGCAAACTAAACAAAATGAAATGCTTTTTCCTTTTGATTCCCAGTACATGTTTACATGTAGCTAGGTCCTATGATAATGATATTTGTGCATATTTTGTGAATCGGAGGATGCATTTGGAATTGTTCAACACGCTTTACGATATAAATCATACCCGATTAATTATACGTGAATTATGAAATCTGACGATCATTTTTTCTGAAATTCTGAATATAACTTCTAGTGTCTATTGTGGACATTAATTGAAATCCATCATCATTCTGCACTCACAATTAAGATTTTTTTTATTTATCAGCGTCCGGTAATGTGCATTAGAATGTATCTGTCTTTTTATTGGTAATACTGGAATTTACGAAAATAAAATCCGTGAAAACAAATGCAGAGACCAGTAAACTGACACCCATGGCATACACAAAACGGTGTATTTAGATCTTGTGATAAATGACAAAACTTTGAGACTAATTTCAATGTATCATGAATGCTTAAACCCTACCTCCCAGCTTTGCGTAAATTGTCATTTATTATTTTATGTGAATAAATGACTTGCAATCACACATCCCTATTAATATTTCACCCTCATTAGAGCAAAAAACTAGCTGCGGAAATGACAGCCTATAAAGGCGATTTTGAAAAAAGAAATTGGAATATAAATTTTCTTTTACGCAATATCACTACCTTTCCCCCTCTTATTTGTTTGTTTTCTTTTAGGGATGGGAGGGGTTAATCCCCTTAGCACAAACATTTTTAAAAGTGTTCTTTCGAACAAATGTTGACGTTCCAAGCCGTAAATTAATTAATACATTGAAAGAGGAGGGACAGTCGTGATCCAGACTGATTCCTGCAAATGG
>CAJDSM010014003.1:17603-42653 GCA_903981925.1 Ostrea lurida | reverse complement strand
GTATGTTAATAAACTGTTCAAAACTTTTATTTATTTTTGGACCTTTTACCAATACTTTTGTTTTCGCTGTAGCAGTTTGTTGACAAGAGGCTCTGTCTTCCATACATTAGAACAATGCAGAGTCCTGAATTTATTACAATCATTTCCCCAATAATCTCTGTGGAATGACACGTACTTATGTAATCGTAAGCGACTTTTCAATGACATGTAATTACTCGAATTTTACTTCTTGTGTTATAGCATATTAAACACCCCAGATATTGCTAATGTACTTCCTTCATTTTTTTATTTTTTTAATTTGAAATTTATCTTTATTGTATGTTATATTTAGTGACTATGATAAATGTGCAATGTATACTATGGGTATGGTGTAATGGTATATATTCTTCGATGTAAGTGTGTGGAGCTACCTGTTTAACCTGTCATTGGTTTATCTCAACTAGTTCCCTCACATAAAGTAGCAGCAGATTACGCAACTTGACAATATACATGTCTACGCATTAATCAATCTTGCATAATAGGGCCAGAAAGAAGCTGCAGAATTCAGGGTCAAAAGTCTAAGGTCATATAAGTATACAGAACGTTGCAGACGACAGTCAGGAGTTGATCAACTCAGCTACTGGAAAAAGTGTCTGGCCGACCAGACTGACATCCCACGTCCAAAATATGACACTTTGGTTACTATGATACATGGAAATGAATAAGGGAAATTATATTTTCAAGAACGTAACAACGGCATGGAGTAAACTTTTTCCAAATCCGTGCACCTTGACCCAGGTTAGGCCGCTTATAGGGTTTAAAGTTTTTGCTCAAAGTAATAAATAAGAATGAAAACAAAGCATACCACAATATGTGGTTTTTCAAAGTAATGTACAAATATCTTCATTTATGTAGAAATTCTATACCCCAAGGCCTGCATGGGGCCATACGAGTTAATCAAGTTTATCATGGGAAATATTGAAAAATCTTTATAGCTCAACAAAAAACTGAATGATAACAATTTCACATTTGATAATGCAAGCATCTCATGTAGTGAGATTCAAATTTTTAAAAACTACGAGTCCTGGACCATGTATTACAGCTGCTTGGACTACCAGTATACAAGTGTTTCGAAGACTAAGGAAATTTTTCTTTATATGGGCCAGGTCGTGCATTGTTGCAAAGGCATTTTGTTTAGTATTACCGTATCAGTAATGATCAATTTGTAAAAACTTCTAAAACAAATTGGGTACTAGTTTTTTCCATTTGTCAATTTAAATAGTAAATATGTATGTGGAGTTTGAGAATACTACGTAACAAAAGATTCTGTTTTGTGAATGTATCAGTTTATTTTTTAAACTTATATGTACTGTAGTAGAAAAGTTATATTTAGTATATATTATCACTACATCAAAATATATAAAAAACAATTTACAAACCCAAAACTGACATTCTGTAGTCCCAGAACTTTATACAGCCTATCGAGGTTCATATCAAAATTAACTCTGAGAATGAGTTTCCTGTCCCCATGCCCCGTTCCCGTTTTATTGCTCAAAATTCCACGTTTAAACGTGAAAAGTACAAATACATCGAATAATGCAGAGATGCGTTGTTGCGGTTTTATATTCACGGTAAAAAATCATCATTCTGAACACACACAGAGATGTTAGATTCAAATAAAGTTATAAGATGATGCTTGGTGTTATAAGGGTTATAAATCTTATAAATTCATAATAGAATTTTAAAAGATTAAAAAATTGAAAAGGCGGGGTACGAGGACGGAGTTAATCAATATTAGATAATGTTACATTGCTATATGGTTATGGATAATCTTATTCCCATTATGATAATTAAATGACATTTGTATTTGCATTTCCGTTGTAATCCAGAATTGGCGGATCATTCTGCGATATCCAAATTAGATATTCTCTCTGAAACGACATTGTAGTGGATATATGTGAGGAAATGACATCCTTAAACTTTGAATCTCGTATATACATGTATGCTGGATTCTATATTAGCAAAGGTACATTGTGGGTGGGAATTTAATATATTCTAGTCCCGTTCCACACAAGTTTAAGGATGACATTTGACACTTATAGATTTGCATGTTCAACGACTGTAAAGGCAAAAATACAATATGATCAAAGCTCTTAAGTCCAAACTAGGAATACAAACCAGGAGTTGGCAAACACGGACCCCTGACACACCAGATGGATCAATGGCCTAGGAGGAGTAGCATCTCCGTTGACCTTGTCACACCAGCGTGAGCCCATAGTCTTGATTCAGGTAAACGGAACAATTCCGAGTCAAATCAGTGTATGAAAAAACGGCCTTAACAATGCTATGACACATCAGACAGCATTGACCTCAATTGATAGGTTCATATGGTACACCAAACTTGTTTATAAAACACCATAGAATTTACAACCAATGATGTTGACAGTCTATCAGAACCTCAATGCTCCTGAGTGGAACTTGAAAGGGAGGACGCTGAATATTCCTCTTGAGAAATCGTGGAAAGTATTTGGTCGAATTACTATGGTTGCCATCCTTAAGAAAATATCCAATTAGGCTGAGTTAGAATGTTCGGATAGACATTATTCAAGACAATGGAGGTGACAATCAGAAGTAAAGTATTATTTCCGAATTTGAACCTGTAGATGAGTTCTTTACCAGGCCTGCAAAACCCATAAACTACATGTGACACAATTTAAAGACTCTGTGTAGGATACACACTCATAACTACGAATCGTCTTCGTTAAGAGTCTGGTTACAGAATTTAAATTCAAAGAGCTAGAAAGTTTTGTTAAATGATGGATTAAAAGGCAACAGTGATGTCTGAAACAGTAACGCAGATGATCTATCCAAACGACCCAAGCGCATATGTAATGTATCCAGTGACGAAGCCAATTCACGATTGTCCCGGAAAAGGAAAGACCGAACCATTGCCTAGTGACCCACTAGTGCTTTGAATAAATGATATCGAGATTTCATAAGGATGACATGACTGATATTGTTCTTAAATATACAGTGGTTCAGAACTTGAAACTTTAAAGAACTTCGATTTCTACCAAGCATTGTTATTGTACATGTCAAAACAAATATACCTTACGGAAAAATCCGCAAAGAAAACGTACCTATAAATGGTGCAGTGGCCATTTCATTAGAACTTGCGCTCACTTTGGCCGCAATAAACACGTAGCTTAATAAATTCAAACTGCTTTTATGACCAGGCATGTCCAAATGGGTTTTTATTCAAAATCCTAATAAATATCTTTTAGAGACTACTGTGGAATCTTACATTGCTTGGGGCCAATGTTTGTGGGTAACCGAAATTTTTTGCTGGTCGTGGGGACGTAATTTCGTGGTTAATTCATAAATTATGCGAAAGCATAATATATATAAAGAGTATAAGGAAAATAAAACATGTTCGCGGGATGTAAATCTGGGTAAAATGACCCACGAAATTCACGAACATTCGTCCCCATAACAATTGATGATTCCAAGTATGCCCTTCAATCAACCGTTCTCCTATATGGTTAAAGGAATCAATTAGATATTGGTGTTGTGCTATTTTAAAAGTGGACCGAGTAAATTAAGACGACCTCAGAATCAAACAACAATATAAGTCAAGCTAGACCAGTCACACAATTCCATCAATAATTCCAATGAATCGAGACAATGAGACGCAACCAAGGAAATGTAAACTATCTATCATTGCTAACAAACCAAATACAAAAATCACCCGATGTTAAACAATACACACCACACGATTTCACATTATATAGGAAAAGCGTGAACAGGTAATTTAGTGGAGCAAAATACCCAACACAAATGACCAACACGTAGATCCGGAATTAATTAATTATCCCAGTTAAAAAACTTGCTGAATTTGAAAATTAAATCCTGATACACTGTCGTTTCATTTCGATTTATTCAGGTAAAAAAAAAATCAGCCCAATTCAGAGGATCATAAACTTAAAATCACAAACTGAAACCTGACGCATAATCTATGGCACTAGCAATTATTTAAGAAATTAAAAGTCACCATACTTGCAACAACAGATAAACAAGAACTTAAAAAGTATTTAAAAGAATAACACACGTAAATTATTTAAAACGATCCAGAAAGCAATTGAGGGTACAAATGAACCGCTGGATATGGTGAAAAAAAATCTTAAGTTCAACCTAGAAAGGCGAAATCTTGGTATTGGACAGTGTGTTTGAAACTGTGGAAGAATCTACCTCTTAAAACATCTTGTAATAAAATCCAGAGATTTGACATACATGTACCATGTAACAAGATGCAGTGTTCTATCCTTTTGTATCGCTAGCTAATTATATCTGTTCATTATGCGGAAAACGCATTGGTATTGACAACACGCTTGACTGTGTAACCATGCCTGATAGTAATTTCTGAAATTTGAATATAAATTCCAATAACAATTGTGCACCTCAATTGTCATTTATTGGAAATCGGTCATTCGCCGTTCACAAATTAAGAATTCACAATAACTTATTATCAGGCACGTCCGCTAATGTGCGTCAAAGTGGTAATCTGAATTAGAATCGCTCTGTTTTTCCTGCTAATTAACCAATATTGGATTTACTAAAACAAAACGGTGAAAACAAAAAGAGACCAATAAACTTGACACCCACTGCCAATAAAACAAATACGGTTTAGAATCTTGAGTATGCTTTGCTGAGCAGCGTATAAATGTAATGTTATTTATTTATTTTTACACAATTTCACTACTATGCTTACTTTTTGTTGTGTAGGAGGGGTGGGGGAAAATACCCTTACACAACTCATTATAATTGTTGTTGACGCTCCATGCTGAAAATAGTTACATTAAGAGGAGGTATAGTCGTGATCCAACTGATTCCTGCAAGGATTCCGTACCTCTGTACGCTTATTGGCTTATTTACGGAAATGAGATGACTTAATAGTGCAGACGGGAAGATAGAGGACGTTTAGGTCCTTGATCCAACATTTTCACCGATTTGTATTCAAAATTGAACTGTGAAAAAAGAACTGATCATCCCCCTTCCAACATAATCCTCATTCGACAGCACTGGGGAATAAAGTATTAATTTCCTTGTTAATTTTCATTTAAGCCACCAATCTTTACTATGAACGTAAATCTAAATACATTTATCAATCATGAATTAAAATCGATACTGAGTAACCATGTTAAGCCCAAGAACAATCACTGTGTACATCAATGGATTCACTTATTGTTTGGTACATGTATGTTTATCGATTGAAAACTCGTTTAACAAACTTAATATTAGTCCACAAGTGTTAATGCTAAATTCTGAATGGTTAACGACATACGCTGACTTTAAAGCTGATATCTTTTTTGATCTTCCCATGATATTTACACATTTCTTTTCTATTCAAGATTATTTATATTTTGGAGGACGTGTGTTTTATATGTTTAACGCATTTATCAGTAAGACAAACGCAAACTTGTAGAGTTGTACGTCATAATTGGAGAAAAAACAAGCGGTTAAAAATATCTATCATGTTCGCGAGTTTCCACACGTTGTTTTTATTCACGATATCAAATATCTTAATGTACAATCTAAATACGTTAGAGTTAAAACTTTTTAAAATCATTCACAGATTGACTATGCACGTAATAAACTATATCGGGAAATCAAACTTCTGCAGTCACGCAACAGTTTCATGGATTTTCACGAGGACGTCTAATTAAATCATTCCTACGCATATTGAAATTGCATGACTTCAGTGTAAAATAAATATATTTATTGAATTAAATGTGCTAATCTGTTGGATCAACACGTCAATGTTAGCACGACCAGGGCGTTGCTAAATACGCTGTTACATGTAGATGACATTTGTTCCTTACAGAAGTGACACTGATTATAACAAATTTACGTGCATAGTTTGTCCTGTATAAAGATAAGATCATTGTTTTTAACTGCCACGGTGGTTCAGAGCAAGCGGATGATCTACAATACTCTTTAGTAGGTATTATTGCAAACTAAACAAAATGAAATGCTTATCCTTTAGACCCTCACTGCTCTCTCACATGTACAGTGTAGCTAGGTTCCTATGGTGATGATATTTTGCATATTTTGTGAAATCGGAGGATGGCATTTGGAATTGTCCAAACACGCTTTACGATATAATCTACCGATAATACTTGAATTATGAAAATCTGACGATCATTTCGTGAAATTCTGATATAACTTCTAGATTCTATTGTGGACATTAATTGAAATCCACATCATCTGCACTCACAATTAAAATATTTTTTTTTTATTTATCAGCTCCGGTAATGTGCATTTGATGGTAGAATTAAATGTTTCGTCGTATATTTGGTAATACTGGAATTTACGAAAATAAAATCAGTTGAAAACAAATGCAGAGAACAGTAAACTGGACACCCAGGCAGTCACAAAACGTTAGAGATCTGTGATAAATGACAAAAATTTTCTTTACGCAATATCACAGCATGGGCCTAAAGTTTCCCCCTCTTATTTGTTGTTTTCTTTTAGGGGATGGGAGGGTTAAGCCCTATTAACAAACATTTTTAAGAGTTCTTTCGAACAATGTTAGACGTTCCAAGCCGTAAATTAATAATACATGAAAGAGAGGCCATTGGTGATCCAGAGCTTGATTTCTGCAAATGGATTCGCGTACCTCTGTACGGCTTTATTGCTTATTTACGGGAAATGAGATAACTTTAGTGCAGCGGGAGAGAAAGAGGACCGAACTGGTACAACCAATGCAGTTGTAAATGTTGAGATCAAGGTACTATTACTGTATAGTCTTGATCTCAACATTTCAACTGTTTTCTAAATTGAAATAAAAAAGAAACTGAACACCCCCTCCCCTTGCCTACCACTCCTTGTCGACCGCATTGAAGGAATAAAACATGCACGTTGATATTCGTTCATTTAAGGACGAATTCCAATTAGGAATTCTAAAAATATTATGTGTTCAAACCTTGAAATATTTCGCTTTTTACATCATAATTTATTTCTAATAATAAATAGAAGAAAATGTGACTTTTTGTAAATAAAAATACAAAAAACAGAAGTATGAGTAATACAGAAATGCAGATTTTGAATGCTTTTCGTAAGAAATAAATAATAAATGATAAATTTTAAATATTAACCAGGTTAGAAAACTGCTTTTATATATGCATAAATTAAATGTTCATATTAGGAAATCAATGTAAATACACATAAAGTAGGGGAATGACCTCCATAGGAGTTATTGCTCCTTGATAATATTTTTTTTTCATTATAAATAATCGATTATCTATGGAAAATATAAATTTTTTCTACCATCAATAGTTTACCAGATTTTTCGTGATATCCAGTGAATAAAATTCCTTTACATGTGCATAGTTAAATGTAAATAATCAAGATTATTGAAAAACCTATGACATCACATGAGAAATGATCAACCTTAAGTACATCAACCTTTACTATGAACAGTAAATTTAATGTTATCATCTGTACACGATCTCAAGGGTGATGTTTGTTCAAATGAAGGAACATGCTCACTTTCACCCGAGATACTCAAGAAAAGGTAATTATAGGGTGGGGTCGTATCTCCTCCCACTAGTCCAGAAAATTTAAAAGGGTTAAAAAGTACAGTATGGGCAGTAAGGGCGATTTTACGTTCCATTCAAATCAATATTAGTTTTTTTTACATTTCACTTTTGTTTGTTTGTTTTTGTGATGACATGTTGCTTAGCAAATCATTTATTTACATTGGTAACGGCATGCATGATTGCAGTCTAGTGGTATTTTGAGGATTAATAATGCATATAATATTTTAGATTAACTTTTTAAAAAAATTAAATGCCCCTTAGAGTAGAATTATTGGAACACATTTCATTTTTAAAAACCATAGTAACAATAGCAAAGTGGCCTAACAACCAATATATACGATAGTAAGCAACATGTTATGCATAATTTTGAATTTTGATCCTAAAATAGTTAATAGAAGAACAAGTTTGCTGAATATATTGTTATGCTCCACATGCTGATTACCTCTCTAATGGTCTCCCCTTCATCATCTTTACTTATTAACTCAAGAATGCAGATGCATATGATCTTCGATCGATATGCTGCGTCTGTTTTAGCGGCTAGAAAGAATATCCCCCGCTTACCCCAATCTCCCAAAGGGTATTTGTTAAATGTTCAAGAATTTGAAATGGAAATCATATTGCTACTTTCATGTCATGTGAGCTTGACCCTTGACCCAAAAATTTGATAGGGGACATCTTTGACCCATGGATAGTTCATTTGTATGACATGGTGACTCTATGTGGAAAGTATGCTATACCGCCCAATAGGTCCCCAGCATCCCCTTGCGTATCGTAAGAGGCGACTGAATGGGGCAGTCATTCGGATGAGACCGGAAAAACCGAGGTCCCGTGCCACAGCAGGTGTGGCACGAAAAAGATCCCTCCCTGCTCAAAGTCCCTGAGTGCCGAGCATAGGCCTAAATTTTGCAGCCCTTCACAGGTAATGGTGACGTCTCCATATGAGTGAAATATTCTCGAGTGGGACGTAAAACAACAAATAATCAATCAATCAATCATATGTATACAAGTGTCAGTATATTTAATTTTAATACACATGTTATGATCACATCTCTGATACAATGTATCCTGAGGTCCATGTTTTTGTATTCTATCCAAAGCAGAGCAGTGTCTAATTATTATATTTTTGCTTGTCACAATTTTAGAAGCCTCCCCCCCCCCACCAATATGTATCGTGTATGGTCCTCGTAAAGTTACGTCATGGAAGTGACTGTAACCCATTTCCATTCTCAACGACCGTGTAGTGTGTGATAGCGTGGCAAGAATTCCATCGTCATCAAAAGCAAGTTTTATGGCTTGCCTAGATCGTCGAGCGGTCTAGTGCGCTGGTCATAAGAATCTTCGCTAGCCAAGGGTGACGATACACGGTATTTTAAGACCTGGTGTTAGTTGGTTTTTTTTAAAAAACGTGTATTCTTTCGTTTTGCGTACATTAGTTTCTGTAAATAGTTTATGACGACAGATGGCGCAACTCAAAGTTTTCATTTTAGTGAAAGAGAAACACCGTGTATCGTCACCCTTGGCTAGCGAGGATGGTCATAAGCTACTAGATTTGGTTCCGCAGGTCTTGAGGTCAAAATTCAAGACTTTTGTGCAATCTTTTGATTTTGGAATTTTATTTCCAACCTATATGTTCCTCACGGGACCATGGTTCAAATAAACTTGAATCTGCGCTCTCTCAGGATGACTGCACACTACTTGCCACCCTGTTGTTGATGAGAAAATTTTCAAATTCCCCCATATAAAACTACCCGAAGATTTTAACGTAAATGACTAATCCTGGACCTGCTCAGATACTGAGAATAACGACAACAATCTTACTTGACCCTTTAGCCCGAGTGAGCTGAAATAGAAAGGGAGGGGGAAATCTAGTGCACTGGGTGAAAGAGATTTTAATATTCACTTTAAATATAAGAAAAGGAAAGGGCAGGTGATAAGCAATCATATCATATTTCCACTTATCGATTTATAGCCGTATCGTACACGAAAAAACACCCTACCAATTATTGCGGGGCAAACAAAGCAAGTATTCTTTCAATATATTACACACATGATGTATAATTTCTCGAAATTTGGAGGTTTTTCCTCAATGATCTAGAGATAACTAACTTTGTATTTGTCAATAAATTTTTTCGGAGAGGTTAATCCGTTTTTATTAAAAAAAAATATATACATTAATATAAATAAACTTGTATAACGAGGATATTTCCGTTGCTAATTTGGTTGGCCTGTTTCTTGCTTTTCGTTGTCGAAATAAAAATGAACCTATCAGTTTAGTAAAAATAGTTTTCCTAAAAAATGTAAATTCCCCTTAAGGCTTTTACTAAAATATATGAATACACGCGAAATTTCCAAACCAAGGAGTTGTCAGAAGACAACATGAGCTCGCCGGGCAGCATGACTTTCTACCTATTCCTCCCCTTTAGGTAAAGTCCAACCGGTCATAGCTCTGGTAGTGAATGAAAATGTCTTGAAAAGATAATTTTGTTTTTAGAAATATCAAAGCCCTTAAGATATCCTCTTTGTTCAAAGAATAAAACTTCGAGGTTTAAATTTATTTCAAAGGATAACTAGGTCAAAATATTGTTTACCGAATACAGATCAATCTATATGTGAAATTGCCATTGCCCATCCCCTCCTTCATTTGAAAATATTGCCCAGATCAACAGTGTTTGAAAAGTAGGTTCAAAATATTTAATGCCACGTTCACTAGGCCAAAAAGTCTTTCAATACCAAAACAACAGGGTTCTTCATGAGGCCATTAAAATGTGCTAAATCAAAGCCTTCTCATCCTTGGGTTCGCAAGATATATACCCTGTTAAAAAGTTTTTGAAAAGCAAGGTAAAAGTGTAAGGTTAAGGTCACAGGTTCAAAAATCGTGGTATCAAATCAAGGTCTGATGATGAGGCATCTATATGTTGAAATATTAAAGGCTCTAATCCCCTTAGTTCAAATTACAGCTTACTCCGGATAATACTGAAATTTCCTTTTTCTTTCAATATAACCCGATTCAATACAAGCGAAATTAGTTAACATGTTGACTGCATAGGACATGCTTGATCAAATTTTAGTATCCAGTGACAACGTTTTTTCTTTTTTTGAGGAGAGCTAGTCTATTCTGAATTGATAAATGTGAACATCTCCAAGCTGTAAGACTTGTTATACCCAGTGTTATTATAAGACTTCTTGCATGCCGTGGAAAACCTACATCAGGTGAGAAACCCCTCCTTGTACCTGCTTGGTGAATTAGTGTTACCAACCGTGACGATAAGCTCGGCTGGGGACTTCAATATAACCGTTTACTAACAAACTACCATTATCACTTCAGCGGACTCGAGGATTTGGTTCAATATAGCATTATTTCAATATATTGCGATTTTCAATTTAACCGAAATTTATTTGCAAAGAAAAATGAAGAAGACTGAGAGTTTGGGGATTTACTTTAATTTAATATATAAACGATATTCAAATCTAGCGATTTCAATATAAGCAGTAGTAACTGTAGTATAGCCGCCATGTTAAGATTTTTTGACAAGTAGGTCAAGTCCTAGAAGGTCACTAAGATCAAAAGTCCTAGTACAAAAAAAAGATCTCATCTTGATGCATCTATACATGAAATATTCAAAAGCCTGTTCCCTTGGTTTCAAAATTATAATAGCCCAGGTTTAAGTTTTAAAAGTAGGTCATAAGTCCAAGGGTCAAGAAGGTCCCAAAGTCTATGGTACCAAAACAAAGGTGACTCATCATGAGGGCATCTGATAGATGAATATCAAAGTCTTATTCCCATTTTAGTTGGCAAGAATTTAGCGCAGACTTAAAGCTTTTTTGAAAGAGTAGGTCAAAGATCCCAAGCGTACAATAGGTCCAATAGTGCTGGTACCAAAACAAAGGTCTCAGATCACATGAGGCATCTATACATGAAAGAGTCAAAATCGCTATTCCTTTAGTTCAAAAGAATATAGCCCAGGTTAAAGTTTTTTGAAAAGTTAGGTCGAAGGTCAGAGTTCACTAGTCAAAAGTCTTGGTACCAAACAACAGTCTAATCATAGGATGGCATCTAGTACAGTGAAATACTAAAGCCCTTATTCCCTTTATTCAAAAGATATCTTAGAACCAGGTTAAAGTTTTTGAAAGTAGGTCGCAAGGTCACTAGGTCCAAGCAGTCTTTACCAAAAAAAGGTCTTCATTATGATGGCATTCTTATATGTTCAAATAATCAAGAAGCTCTGCCCCCCTTGGTTTCAAAAAGAGGTATAGGCCCAGAGTTAAAGCTGGTTTTTTCTTTAAAGGTTGACGCCGACAAACCGGGGTCGAATGACAATCAGCTCTCCGGACATTTCGTCCCGGCGAAGCTAAAAAATAAGAAGTTGAAAAAAATCCACACTGTCGAGCACGTCAGGTATGAGTCGGTACATTTCAGTGTTGTTGCGTGACCGATACACCCAGTTGAACCATAGTTAAGACAAACCATACACAGTTACTGTCATGCAGCACATAAGTAATGGAATACATTCGACTGAACAAATATGCACTACTGTAAGTAGTCAGATTATTAGACTTTAAATGTCCACCTAACGGAGCAAAAAACAAAAATACAATGTTTCCTGTTAAGGAAACCAGTTACAAACATCAATCTGTTTAAGACGCAGCTATAATTAAACGACTGTAGACGACGTAAAGTCCTGGTGACTCCAGCTTCATTGTTAGAGAAGCAAAATAAATAACCGCTTTCGAAACATTTCGTCTTTTGAGGAGAGACAGCGGATTGCCAGACAGCAATTCTATTATGTAATTAAGCGGAATTAGCTGCGTCTAACTGGTCGTATAAAAGCATGCATACATGGGAAAATGAATTTGCTGCTGCTTGTTTTAAAATGAACAGTCAGGTGCTTTTGTTCTAGATGTAATGTTATGATTTCTATATATATATTATATAAATAATGATATAATATACCTTTCACATATCAAACAACATCAAAACAGTATGACTTATTCAAGCACTTATACACGACCATCCGCATGACAAAATAAAGACATAGGCTATACTGTAAGCATTACTAGACAGTTGCTTCGCTTTAACAACAATGTGAAAAAAGTGAAATATTCTTATCTAGTGACAGACGCAATGTCAAAAATCATTTTGTTAAAATCCACTCTGATTCTACACACAGTACTCTGAAGTTGTATATTAAGCAATGACTGGGTTAGTCTCCTGCATTGACAATATCTTTGGTAGTTTGTTTTGGTCAATCAGGTCTCTCCAACAGTACTGTTGGAATTCAATGGGCCACGAATTTATTTATTAGTGTATTCTATGAGGCAGAATTCATAGTCATATAACCGTTTCTAGCAATGATAAGAAGAGAATCCTCTCAGTGGCTCCGGCCTCTTTCAAATTCGACATTTTCGATATATGATGATGATCGTTTTTCTCTCATCTAATAATTAATATTTCATTCATATTGTACGAATTCAATATATTTCCACACCGGAACTATGAAATAAAGGACATCCACAGAGTCTTCCATGTCCTGCTTACGCACTACTTTAAGATATTTTATTGAACATAGACATTTAACCGGCAAAAGCTAAGGCTACTCAACGGCATTATGCAAAGCGGGTATCGATTTTTCAGCTTTTCTCATCGCCAACTTCCCAATTTATGTGAATGTATTCCATCAATCACTGCATATGGTGTCGTTGTCTCTGCATAATTATATTGCGATACGCACAGAAGCCTGTGTTCTGCGTAACGATCAGTTTTGATCGAATCGAGCAGTGCTAACATTACAGAAATATGACCTGCCATTAGTCAATATGCTGTTCCTGCTGATGTGTTTCATAATTAATTGTTTAAGCCGTTATTCACACACTGATTTGACTTCGGATGCTCCGTTTACCTTGATCAAGACTATGGGCTTGCACGGCGGTGTGACCGTCAAACAGGGGATTTGCTTACTCTCCTAGGCACCTGATCCATCTCTGGTATGTCCAGGGGTCCGTGTTTTGCCCAACTCTTTGTTTTTGCATTCTATTTAGGACTTACGAGATTGATCACTGTTCGTTAATTCTTTGCCTTTACATGGACAGAGGAAATCGAGTTCAAGCACCCTGCGAAATGCCATTGGCTGCGGCTCATTTGTTGTCCTATCTTATCATTTTCGATCACTAATTTTAGACACTTATTACAAGTAAAGGCAAAGATAACGAACCATTGAATCAATCTCGTAAAGTCCCTAATAGAAATGCAAAAACAAGAGTCGGGCAAACCACGGACGCGCCTGGACAATACCAGAGGTGGGGATCAGGTGGCCTAAGGAGGAGTAGGCATCCCCTGTTGACCGTCACACCGCGCCAATGAGCCAGTCCTTGATCAGGTAACGGAACAATCCATATGTCAAATCAGTGTGTGAATAACGGCCCCTAACAAATGGTTATGACACATCAGACAGCATTTGACTCAATGGCAGGTCATATTGGTAAACTAAATGTTATAACGACCATGAATTTACGAAATGCTGCCTTTAACGTGATGTTGAAAACCCCTGCGACACACAACTGTCCTGTAGTAGCCCTGCCTCGATTAAAAAACTGATCGTACCAGACAAGCCTCTTGCGTATCGGAATAAGTTGAGAAGAACTACAACCATATGGCAGGTGATGATGGAATATTGCTACATAAATATCGGGAAGTTGACGATGGAGAAGCTGAAATAGTCCGCGTTTTTGTCATAAGTTCAGTCAGTTAGTTTTGCCGTTAATGGTCAATGTTCAATACAATATCCAAGTACGAGAGACATGGAAGACTCTGTGGTGTCTTTATTTCTAGTTCGTTGGGATATACTTGAATCGACATATGAATGGAATTCATTATTATTGGACAGCATAAAACGTCATTCAATATATCGAAATTGCTCGAATTAAGGCCACCCGCTAGAATATCTCTTCTTTTGATGTAGAAAGCTTTTGATGAATTCTGCCTCATAAGAAAAATAAAAAATAGGTCAGCTAATTAAGGAGCACAATTCGTGGCCCTTTTGAATTCCAACAACGTACTGTTGGAAGACGCTGAATGCCAAAAAACCTACAAGATATTGTCAATGAGGAACTCCAGCAATTGCTTTAATATACTTGTGTGTAGATCAGAGTGGAGTTAACAAAAATAATTTTTTGAATGACTGATCACTAAGATAAGAATATTCCTTTTTCCAAAATTGTTGTTAAAGAACAACTGTCCTATAATGTTAAAGCCTTTCTTTAATTTGTCATGAGGGATGATCGTGTAAAGTGTTGAAAAGTTCATAATGTTTTGATGTTGTTGTATGTTGAAAGGGTTATGAGATTTCATATTCACTAGAAGGTTTTTTTTTCGAGTTTTTTTAGAAATCCACAATTGAATTAACTCTCCACTTCTGGCATATGTAGTTTCACAATACGTCTGAAGTTGCTGCCTTGACAGCTGTCAATATTTCGTGAGGAGTAAAGACAAGGGGCTTTGGTGGACATTTACCTAGATTCCAGCAATATATCTTGTTTTGTAAAGGTTTTTATGAAGTTTTTGGAATCCAGTATAGTACAGTAAGTTTTCAATAATGTCCTTCCGCCCCAATTGACTGGGATATTAAATGTGTTTAAACTGAAGCATGATTTTTAAGAATTTCGTCTTTTAGAAAGAGCAGTAGGGGTGTAAGTACGAATATCTTAGCCTCCTGCTAATTTGTAGCAATTACCATTGGTTTCATCGATCACGTGAAGACCATGGATATTCCATAAGCATAGTCAGTAGAATTCCCATCCATAGTCGTAGGAGCCATTACTCCTTATACACGGTTTAAGAGATGAGTTATTTTCCGTCCTCCAAATTTGTTTTCAAAGCGTCTGACTAACTCAAATGAATAAACTCCGGTGGTTAAAATGAATATTCCCAACGGCAATAGTTCATTGAACTCGAAACATTACGTAAACTACGAAATTTCTAAACGTCAACTGTTTGTGACGTCATAGTTGCTTCAGGCCAAAGTGCATCATGTAGTGATGTCATCAACATGCCAAGTTTTATACATTAGATCTATGTTATTTTAAAAAAAAGGCAGTCGGTTAAGATATATTTTCGTTACTTGTTTTGTAGCTGAACGTAAATATGGTTTATACATGGTCAGTAAAATTCCATATGGGGTCTCGAGCTCCGCTCTCGCCCCATATGGAATTTACTGACCATGTATAAACCATATTAGGTCAACTACAAACCATGTAACTAATATTACCAATGTGGAGTTTAATACCAAGTTCGTTAAAGATCATGCAGTTGAAGTGATGAGCTTAACAGACAAAAGCAAAATATTGGTTACAAGCTTTGTCGGCTTGGAACCAAAACATATTCCTCATGTAACCTATCTAATTCATTGATCACTTCCGGTTTTACGAAACACGAAGGATAGATGGTGCGGACTTTGGTACGATATTTTGTCTAAATACGGGATTTCAATATCCTTCTTATTACTTTTTAAATCCGTTTTTTATTCTGATAAGGCATCAAGTTCTTCTTTTTCATATTTGCCCCATCGTCTGGCCATAATCTTGACAGAATTCATAATGGAGAATGAAGTTCTGTCGCCATTAAATGACCGAGGTTCTTTGAATTTAGGCCTTTTAAAATTAGATGCTCATTTTCAACTATATTTACATCATCTGGTAAATGACAATGTCCAGCTGGACTATAGTTGAAAGAAGAAGAACAAGCGGGTGTGGATTAAGTATAATTTGGTCCATATCTAGGCAATAGATGGCTGCATGGGTTGATAGATTTATTTTTGGCCTTACTATCGATTTGTAATTACAACGCAGTAAAAGTATTAAATTGCCTAAGTACTGGGAACTATGATAAACAAACTTGCGATTTATTGTCCCTTTAGAATAGTGGTAAAAAATTTATCCATAATAACGGTGAAATTTTATTCATTTTTACTTCCCATAAACATAATTTATAATCCACTTTTCAATTTTTTTTTTTTTTTTTTTTTTTGGCTAAAAAATTTAGGAAGTGGCCCTTAAAATAGTCATTATAAGGTCAAATGGGAGACGAAGTTCTAACAACTACTTTTTCTCCCCCCTTAAAATATAAACTTTGTTCCATATACTCCTCATAAAAATTATTTTAAAAAATTAACGACGTTATTAACCCTAAAAGAAATCGAAGTGAAAAGTACTCAAAAAAGGAAATTCGTTACCGATTATCGTTCCTGATTCTCCGAATTTGTGACGTCACAGAGACCACAATGCTTGTAATAGTGATGCAAAATAAAACGCCAAATGGAGAGACAAGACGATTTATCTCGCAATTTGAGGAGTTTTTGGATGAGGGGCCCCGAGTTTTATTGTATGAGGATCTCACGGTGAACCCATAATTAATACAACTACCTATGCTATTTTTTTAATTGATGAGACAAAAAAGACTGTCCAGATCCTATATTAATTCATTCCGAACCTGTGTCAAATAATATCCGACTGGCTGATGGAACGATTGAATTGTTGATTATTATTTTGTTGTTTTTATTTCACTCATTTGAAGACGTCCACCATTGTCGGTAAAGGGCTGCATAAAAATTAGACCTATGCTTAGTACTCATGGCTTTCAAAGCAGTGGGGTTCTTTAGCGGTGCCATCACAATGACATGCTGCGACACGGGCCTCCGTTTTTTTAAGGTATCTGAATGTACATTGAGCGCGAGAGCTCGGTATTTCCGGAATGACCTCGGTAATAGTGGAAATGAGTACTAATCTTAAAATCAATATTTAAAAAGAAATTAACATTTCTATATTAAAAAACTTTAAGAAATATAGATGATTTAGTGCATAAATACAATTTGTAACCTTCCTAAGAAAAATCTCTCTCAAATCTTTGAAATCTCGTGACGCTTCCGTGAATATAAACAGTTTTCTTTAAAAATGGCGGCCGGTCGTGAGAAGAAACAGAAAGGTCTGTTTAAAAAATCCGCACCAGTAAAAATGGTTCTTGTGGATCACAATTATAGTGCCGGGGCATTACTGTGAGGTGAAGTTGTGATGTCATACCCGAAAGACCCTATCATTCTTACCTAAAATGCCGAGCAATGGAAGACTGATAATTTTTCAGGGCAGATTTATTATTTCTTCAGAAGCCAGGAACGTAGCTTATTTTTCTATAGGCATGTCCGGGCATGGGAGGGGGGGGGAAAATTTTGACGAATTTGCCCAAATCTTCAAAATCCTAAATCGTGACGGATTGGGGTTGGGAGGATTTATAGCTAAAACTGTCTCAATTTTCTTCCAGCCTTCCGATAATATTTATTTTTTTTATTTCGGAGGAGAACAAATTATGGAACTCTTATAAAAATGGTAACAAAATGCTTTGCTGCATAGGCTGATTCCATAGTCATTACATTACACTACACACTATCAATACTAGTCAATCCGACCTAATTTATAATAATCGGATTATTCATATATTCCAAGTGGAATAGGATACTATACAAAACCATGGCATACATATCAATATAGAATGGGCATTTGCAGTAAAACAGGTTTTGGAGCGGAACCACGTACAGCCGGTAGTAACCCCCAACCCCTAAAAAAAAATCAATTCATATCTTTAAATTTTTCCTCAAAAATAAATATATGACATTTAGACAACAGAAAACAAAACGTGGCAGATAACATCGTTGTTGATCTGACTGGGAGGAGAGAGAGAGAGAGAGAGAGAGAGAGAGAGCTATACATTGTATATAATGTAATAAACCATTCAGCCAACTGAATACGCCAACTTAGTGAATGCAGGGGGAAAAATCCACTGATTACTTGCGATACCACATATTCTAATTTCTTCATGCATATCCCTCAGATATATAGTTATGAGCCCAAACAGCGCCTCCGTTCCGAGCTTCCCGTGCACATGTTCTGTTACACGAAGGAACTTCTTAGCACTTTTTAAATTGAAAATGGGATTTGAAATATTTTTACAAAATATCTGCAACGACGAAAACGAAATTCTGATAAATGTGCTTGGTGACTTCAGTCGTTTTTTTGTTTTGTTTTGTTTTTTTTTTTTAAAAACTCTCATCACCAGAAAAAGTCCTATTACTACAAACGTAAACCAATGCTATGAAGATCTTTATTTCGCAGCGAACAAAAAACAAAGGTCCATGACCTGGATGAACCCAACCGATTTTCTATAATGAACACCCATTGATTCATTTTCAAACCGAAACAAAAAGGGGGGTCTGATTATGCACTTTGGTTTCAACGCAGGGGTTCAACGTTAGACTATTGCTCTTTATTAATTTAAACCTTACTTATATATTTTATAGATATTGACTTTAAAAATGATCAAAAGGGCTTCCACAGACATTTTATAACCCATGATAGTCAGTCAATACATTAACATATATTTTATATACTAGCTTTAAATGCGCACAAATTGAACGTTTTGGAGGTTTTCCCGTCCGCCATGCGTGCAATAGAAGTCCGTAGTCGAAATAGTTTGGAACTATTTATTTCATATATATCCACTGTTTTCCCAAAGAGTACATACGAAACCATCAGCTCCGTTAATTAAATAATAATGTCACATAACTTTGAAAAGTTCTGCGTGATTTGAAGTGATCTCGTGTAACAATTCGCACCCCAAATTTTTTAAACGTCAATCATACACTGACAAACACCCTTCTTACTTGAAAGCAAACCACATTATGCAGCTTATTGATGCTAAATCTCGGCATATTAGTATTAAAAACAAAATACACTGTTACGTTCAAGCTGGTCTCTTTTGACGTCTCAAGCAAGGGAATTATCATCGTACTTTATGATACTTCAGTTCACAGAGAGCAACATTTGAAGATCTGTAGCTCTTCATGTTTCATTTTTTTCCGAAATAATTATTAACATTATCATATGGTAAAGAAGAACACATTTTTCATAATAAACAAAATTTCTTAAATTTTGTCTCCCATGACCTTTAAAACATAGAGAAGCTGAATGGACAATTTCGGAAATAATATTTCCAAGGCAAGGGGCAGATTACAACTGATTTATCAATCTGTGGGTGGAAGGTTCAAGGTTTTACCAGTCATTGCTATATATTGCAGGTTATTATGATAGTAAAGAATTGTAGAAACACAATCAATGAAATCTGCTTCAAACGTCTACTTTGAATTTGATCCACTGCGCATGCGCAACTTGACCGTCACTCGGCCATTGCCAAAAGCGTTGATCACTTGATTTTCCTGGTCTTAATCACCGAAATCCGCCCCTGCGACACCCTTCCAAACTTCTTTCGAAAACACTTGTATTATCTTGTTTTTTACCGACGTCTTTTTGTAAGAACCCCATTCTTCGATAATGGCAATGCACAGTGCGACATTCATGCTGCATACATGTGCCACGAATCAGACGCTCCCGTGATCCTGAGTGAAACGATAAAACCCGATAATTCAAGTTAGCCTGGTTCTCTGTCCCTTGCTATGCGTCCTTAGGGAGCCAAAGGACCAGGATAAATTCAAGGTAGTCGCAGAAAATATTGATAGATACTGTACGGAGTTTGGAAAAAAATAATGCGCGGTAAATACTCAAAAAAAAGAAGAAAGATTTTCAGTCGTTCGGAATAGACATAAATTTAAAAAAAATTGCCGGTAAAACACAAATAAAAGATTTTCAGTTGGAACGAATTTCCTGGGTCGGTCGGGAAACCGCAAACGAACAAAAGTTCAATTGAAGCCTCAGATATGACAATACGCCGGTTCCGAGCTCTTTTGTGTAGGAGGTGCATTTAATCTAACTTTGAAATGCCGAGGTTGGGCAGAATGCCAACTCCAGTTTTCTTTTTAATTTCCTAATTCTCCTTCAATGTAGAAATCAAAAATACACTTCCTAAACAAGATATACTGTGAGCAATGCTAACTAAGGATACCCCACGCTTACCCCAATCTCCCGAAGGTATTTTCACTGTTCAAGAATTTCAATGGAAATCATATTGCAACCTTATGTCCAGAGAGCTTGACCCATGGTAGTCTACAAGCAGTTATGTAATTCTAGGTGGAAAGTAACACTTTAGACAGCCCGGAACCATTTTGCTACTTCATTGCCCAGTTGTGCTTGACCTTTGACCTTAAAATCAATGGGATTATCTTCATCCCATAAGTATCCATATGTATGATATGGTGACTCTGCGGAGAAAAGGGAAACACTTTTTTAAGCCCGGAACCATTTTTGCTACTTCATTGCCCAGTGTGCTTTGACACTTGACCTTACAAATCACTGTGGATTATCTTCGTCCTAAAGTAGTCCATATGTAGAATTATGGTGATCCTCTTAGGTGCAAAGGATAACACTATTAGAGCCCGAAACCATTTGTCAACTTCATTGTCCAGTGTGCTTGAACTTTTACCTCAAAATCATAGGACACTCTTTCGTCCCATAAGTAGTCCAGTATTTAGTGCTCTAGGTGGAAAGCATAACATTTGATGCCCGGAAACTTTTGCTACTTCATTGTCCATGTGCCTGACTTGACCTTTGACCCAAAAATCAATAGGGCACATCTTTGTCCATAAGTGTACCATTGTATGAGATGGTGACTTCTAGTGAAAAGCGATACACCTTAGGTCCGAACAACTATTTAGCTATCTCCATATCATGCGCTTGGCTTTGACCTTTACAAATCAATGGGACATCTCGTACACCATACGTAGTCCATATATTGCAATATGTTTACTCTAGGTGGAGAAGAAAACCAGTTTATAGAGCCGGAAAACCATTGCGCTACAGAACGACGGACAACTTGATTCCAGCTATCCCCCCACAACTTTCGTTGCGGTGGGGGTTATAAAAATTGACTTTAAATCCCCAACTCAGATGCGAAACCTCTCAAATAGTCATTTAAAACAGAGTTGAGCTGAATGGCAATTTGAAAATAAATATTTCCAAGGCAAGGGCTATATTACCACTATTTTAGTCAAATCTGTGGTTCACAATCATCTGTAAATATTTCAGTTATTTATTTAAATAAAGATATAGTAGACAACATAACTGAATCTGTCAAACCTTCCCTTAGATTTGTATCACTGCGGAACTTTGCGTCACACATCACTGGCCATTCCCAAAAAAACGGAATATCACTTGATTTTCCTGGCTGATCACCGAACTACCGCCCTACGACATCGTCTCAAACTTCTTTGATAAACAAACTTTTACCAACGTCTTCTTTTGTAAGAAAACCTCGTTTCGATTCGTTGCAGCAATGGTGCAACGCGAAACACGACAACGTCCCGTGATCCTGACGGAACTGTAAACCCATTAATCAAGTTAGCCTGTTTCCCTGTATTGCTTAGCTATAGGGAGCCAAGAGACCAGGCTAAGTTCAAGCGTAGTCGCAGAGAAAGATATTGATCTCTGTACGGTAGATTTGCAACAAAAGATTTTCAGCTAGTTAGAGCAAACTAACAATAAAGAATAAAAAAAGCAATGCCGTTAAAACAAAAATAAAAAGAATTTTAGCTTTGGAACGATATTACTGGGTCCTGTCGGAAACCGCACACAACAAAATTTTAATTGAAACCTTAGATATGGACAAATATGCCGGTGTTATATGGAACCAGACTCCCCCCCCCCCTTTGCGAAGCTGGCTCCTACGAATATGAAACACCTTACATTCACTCTGAGACACCCCGCGCTTTCATCCCTCCTGAAAAAAAAATAAATTACTTTATCGGACTGGATAGTCACCTCCTTCCTACTCTCTCCTCCTCTCTCTCTCTCTCTCTCTCCTCTCTCTCTCTCTCTCTCTCTCCTCTCTTCTCTCTCTCTCTCTCAGTTTGAGTAAAATGACTTATTAAAGGATAGTATCAACTCATTTGCGTGAATTTTTTCTCACGTAACTCATTTTATTTCCTTTCGTATAAGAGAAAAATAAGAATAATATTTGCAACTGCGAAATTTACTGTTATGTTCCTCAAAAGTTGCAATAGAACTTAACCGATATAAGATTGAACGTACCTCGAAAGAGCGTATATATCCACTATTGGATCCACATATAAACAACTAAGATGCTTTCGAACTGTTAAATGTTTATGGTCATTGTCTAAAGATCAATATATTAATTAGTAGAGGTTCAAAGTTAGCATTATGTCTATGGAAATCAATTTTACTCTTTTCACTATATTGTACGATAATTCTCTAAGGAAATAATTCGTACGTACCTCGAAATTTCGCTTATTGCCATGAAGACCCTAAAATCTTCATGAAGAATTCAGTTTCCCATTCCAGCCTTCTGGTTGTCTTTGAAGCTGTATTTATCATATTGTATGGTGTAGACTTGTACAATTAAATCCTTGCGTCTCATTCTCTGCCACAACTCTTGAAACCACCAAGAAGAGACACTAATGCAAAAGGACAGATATCTAAAGTAAGACTTGAGCTATCAATTAGTATCAAGTTCTCTGGAAATTAAATTTTACTGAAAACCACTTCATCTTCAAAACATCACTCGTCTCATCGTTGTCCTCAGAATTATATTGTGATATCTAATTGAATGTCCCACATGTTTGTAAATCATTTGCTACTTGAGTTTATGTCTTAGGATTGAACTTATAAGAACTAATGAAGAGACGCCGTTTGATTTACGTTTAATAAAACACAGCAAAATATCTACTGGCGCTAATTTACCTCGAGGATCGTCGGTTTTTCCTCCCCAAGGCATCTATTTGGTTTTGACACTGTAAGAACTATATCTCTAGATAGTAAGACATTGGATGAGTATATATCTGATCATCCATTGAAAGGGTTCACTTTCGTTTAACTTCTCATCTTCAACTGTGATAACACTTAAGTCTTTATTCCACAAAAGATGAAGACGTAGTGCGAATATTCTGGCTTTTAACTATAATGCAAGAAATATTCTGCGAAAAGTTTCATAATCGATTCACATAACATCAATTCTCAATCAAACTATGTTTATTCTTATGGCTGAGTTATTAGGAGCTACGACTTTTTATGTTACGAAATAATGATAATCAATTGGAAAATTAAAAATTTGTGAATAAGCTAAAGGTCAAGGGGCATTTTTCAATGCCAAGTATTATTCGAAAACTTGCATTACATGTATTGAAATTCGATTTAGCTGACCTTTTTAACTATCCCTTTTGGATATTATTTATCAGAGATTCAAAATATTAATGAAATACGAATTCCGTTTACTTATTCGACTAGGGGCTCATCGCGGGTGGTGACCGTCATGCGAGAGGATGCTTACTCATCCATCACCCTGATCCTCCTCGCTTTGTCGGAGTTCCGTGTTCCTACTCTTCGATTTTTAAATATGTTTTTTGGACTATTGATACTGTTAACCACATGTTTACTTTCACAATTTACTATTGTATGTAAAACACGGTCCACATATATAAAGAATATACACGCCCAGACATTACACTGGAAATATTGATCAAAAATTTACCTTGACTGAACCATTCCATTTGCTTAAAAAGGGGGGGGGGGTCCCGTATTCTATGTTATATAATTTTTTAAAAGAATCTCTTTTTATTGAAAGGATTCCTCATGGTGCTTTGTTGGAGCCGAACATTTATACAGATAACGATGCCAACATGAAAATGAAGTGATTATAGATATTACATGTGTGTTAAATGGAGTTTAAAAGGATATTAAAACCAGCCAACAACTTGCCACCGAAAACATCATAAGATGCACAATAACAATGAATCAATTCGACACAAATGAAGGCCTAGCTTTAATTCGATAGGTCTATGATCCCAACCATGTCTGGACAATCCAATGGACAAGCAGGGTTTGGTTATCGCCACACTTTGTCATCATTTAAGACAGTTTTAATAAAATTGATGTTCATAAATACAATATATACAGCCAAAAGTCGACTATGACAGAGTTTATTAGTATAAGTAGTGTGCTCTTGGGCTTACTCCTGGAGATCCATTATTCCTTACACATGTTGCTTATAATGACATCATACTATTGTAACGGTTATTACTGCAGAATAATGGCATGTGTTTGAACCAAAGAGTCTCAATGAACAACATGCGGAGATTTTAAAAGATATTCAATGCTTGTGCTTTTCATCCAGAAATGCAGTTGCTTGTATCATCATGCTTGTGTTGCTTTAAATAAATCGTAGCATTGAGTAAATTAGATGTCCATTGTAATAACAACTGCTTTAGATTTTGATGCAGAGTCAGCCATGCTCAGTCATTCTCAACCTCAAATGTTACAAAATAATGCATGTTAGAAGAAAGAGATAAACTGGCTAGGTTTCTTCTAATCTGTCATGTAATCAAGCAACTGAATATTGCATTGCTACATGTTGATTGCTTTCTTGCGAAGTTTGGTCCAGATTTATAAACGCGCATGTCATAAAATAATTTATGGGAAAGAATTTTTTAAACAGTGCGATCATCCTCATACGAATAGAAAACATTCATGC